>VMBQ01000115.1:379711-403835 GCA_007657795.1 Dreissena rostriformis | reverse complement strand
CATGGTTGAGATTGACCGTATTGTCATAAGAGAGGTCCAGTATCAATTTGAAGTGAATCGGTGTAGAAATGAAGAAATTATAGTAAAAGGCAATTTTGGGTGGGTGTGGTCTATGTGGGCGGGGCGCCCCAGGGTTGGTAATGGGGCCATGCATAGTTGAGATTGACCCTAATGTCATAAGAGAAGTTCAGTATCAATTTGAAGTGAATCCATGTAGAAATGAAAAAATTATAGTAAATGGAAATTTTTGGTGGGTGTGGCCTATGTGGGCGGGGCGCCCCAGGGTTGGGAATGGGGCCATGCATGGTTGAGATTGACCGTATTGTCATAAGAGAGGTCCAGTATCAATTTGAAGTGAATCGGTGTAGAAATAAAGAAGTTAATGTAAAATAACCTAAAAAAAATGAGTGAAAATCTCTGACCCGGCCCCACCCCAACCCCCATAACTTTTGACCCAGGGGTCAGATCAAAATTCCAAATAGTGCAGGGTCGCACATATGCTCATAGCTACCATGTGTGTAAGTTTCAAGGTTCTAGTGCTAATAGTGTAGGAGGAGATATTGGCCAGGACGGACGGACAGACGGACAACCGGACAGACGGATGGCGGAGATCACCACAATATCCCCACCTTTTTTTCAAAAAGTGTGGGGATAATGATGCGAACTCAATCGGAATCTACTCAATGCAATTATATGCTTTCCATTATCTAAACAATTCAAGTAGGTTTCAAAACAAAATTCTTTTAAAAATATGATATAGTATTAAGCTTACTTTGAGATTGAATACATTCAAACCAAGTTTGAATGTAAACATCACAGACTCTTTGTTTTAGCATACAGATGTAATCACTTTCATGATACTGGTGCAACCATAAATTACTGAAACCAAGATCATCAAGTGTAGTTTTAACAGCATTTGGCCAACACAGTTTGCTATCAATATTCATGCAAGCATCATCAGAAGTTAAAATATTAAATACTCTATTAATCAAAGTATTCTGTGATCTCTTGATTTTACACCAATAGTTGAGGGCTCGTTCTTTACAAATGACAGACAATGGGAAGCGACCAAGTTCACCTAGTAAAGCAGCATTAGATGTTTGTTGACGAACCCCAAATATTTGTTTACAGAATTTGAAATGCAATTTATTGACCTCAGGCATATCATAAATTCCCCAAACTTCGCAGCCATACGTGATTATTGGTGCTACATGTACCATTGAGTCAAAAAGTAACAATTTAGTTTTAATATCTAATTTGATTCTGCTTAATAATGAAATACATGTAAGGTGATTATATGCTTTGAGAGCCTGCTCATTCAGTGCTTCAATTGCACATTTAAGCTAACAGTTATAGAAAAATTTAACAACTAAGTACGTATTAACAATCTACCATTTCAATATTGTCACTGTTGAGGTCCCATTAGTGAATATTTCTATAATATTTTTTTTTTAATACTTTTGAAAATACATACTTTAGTTTTCCGGACATTTATCTTGAGACCCCACTTCTTAGAATATTCATTAAAAAAAAAATAATTGGTATTGTAGACTACGGGGATCAGTGAAAAAAATCAATGTCATCGGCAAACATTAACATAAAAATTGCTAACATTATTGGTACATAGGTTTGTAGCACTCAAATGCACCAATATCATGGATAAACAGACAATACAAAAGAGGTGAAAATGGCTCACCTTGCTTGACCCCTAATGATACATCAAGAATTCATCAAAGATTACATGTAAGAACAAGAAAATAAGTCATATCATATTTTCTGTGAAATGATATATGAACTGCATCATGCAAGAATGGTTCTTATGCCAAATATGTCCAGCATAGCTCAAGACCAGCCACTTGTGCAGTGGCATATGGCATAAGACCCATTTTTGCATCACACAGCTCATTGTTATCTTAAAGCCACAAACTAGTGTCTCTTGGAAAAAAGGTAAATCCTGGATGCATTTACAACAAAATATGTACATTCAGATGTTCTTATTTCCCCACACACAATCTGCAACCATGAAAAAAAACAAAACCTGGATGCATTTGCAAGGAAATATGAAGAATCAGATGTTCTATTTCGCCCCACAAAGTCTGCTACCATGGAAACAATGAAAACCCTTGATGCATTTACAAGGAAATATGTACATTAAGATGTTTTTTTCCCCCACAAAAATCTGCTTCCATGGAAAAAAGAAAAACCCTGGATGCATTTACAAGAAAATACGTAGAATCAGATGTTCTATTTCCCCACAAAAAATTGGCAACCATGGAAGAAGGAAAACCCTGGATGAATTTACAAGGAAATATGTAGAATCTGATGTTCTATTTCCCCACACAAAGTCTGCTACCATGGAAAAAGGAAAATCCTGAATGAATTTACAAAGAACTATGTACATTCAGATGTTCTATTTTCCCCCTGCAAATCGCAGCTACCATGGAAAAAAGGAAAACCCTGGATGCATTTACAAGGAAATACAAAATTATCAGAAAAATATAATGCTATGCAACCCATGATGCTTCCTCTTTTGAATACAAAATAAAGCTTTCCAATGACCGGGATTATTTGATTGCGCAATAGTAAACTGCCGGCCATTTTCGGTCTGAATTGCTAGTTTTTTTAAAAATTGAATCTTGTTTTCTTCATTTTGGACTTTAAACAAGAGATGTGTTTGTCAGAAACCCAATGCCCCCTACTGTGCCGCTTTGAAAAAAAAAAAGACCTTTGACCTTGAAGGATGACCTTGACCTTTCACCAATCAAAATGTGCAGCTCCATGAGATACACATGCATTTAATTTTTATTTTTTTACCTTTGACCTTGAAGGATGACCTTGACTTTTCACCACTCAAAATGTGCAGCTTCATGAGATACAAATGCATGCCAAATATCTAGTTGCTATCTTCAATATTGCAAAAGTTATGACCAACGTTAAAGTTTTCGGACGGACGCACAGACTGACAGACGGACGGACTGACAGTTCAACTGCTAAATGCCACCCTACTGGGGGCATAAAAATGGGGTGCATGTTAAATATGGGGGTGCGGTATACATGGATTTTTACGGTATGTAGAATCAGATGTTCCATGTTCCCCACAGAATCTGCTTACTTTCTAAATGCCTCTTCTGCTCCACCACTCAGCCCTCCCAGGTCCATCCCGTTGGTTGCCGGGGCCAATGAGTGGCTGGTCAGGGAGTCAAACATGTCCAGGAGCCCTCCACCCACCAGCGATGGGGCGGCCGTCTGGGTGGGCGAGCCCAGTCCAAGTAGGTCGACGGATGCAGACCCTCCCTGTGGTGATACCTGGAATAGAAAGGAGACTTGAGGTCATGTTTGTATTACACTGGTAGCCTTCATGAAACACAAATTGCCATGGGGATTGGGGCTAATTGCTTAAAACTTTTCTTTAAACTTATAAATACATCCATTGTCATCCAGTTGTGGGATTTTTATGTTAAATATTTCAATTTGAATTTTATTATTATTATTTCTTTAATGAAATTATGTCACCACTCCCTTTAAGCTTTTGTGGTTTTAAGCAATTACAAATGTAGGCCCCCAGACTGTTACATAATAATTTCCATACAGTCACCATAGCTTTAGTGTTTCTGGTAGATAAACCTCTAAATGTAATTAGTATTTGATAATATATTAGTGTAAATTAGTCTTTTAGTAGTAAAGTGTTAAAATGTGTTATTTGCATGTTAACAGCCACAACAACGGTTGCCTATGCATAAAGCTTATATAAACGGACATCAAACCCGGAGACTAAAAATTTTAGTAAGGTCATTTACAATCATTATTTTAACATGGGGGCTATACGAAACTCACATGATTTTGTGTACAAGTTTGCAAATCATATAGATCTGTTAGTAAATATGTTTGTAACTAACATAAGAAAACTAGTCACCAAGAATTATTAGTTATTTGGGGTAAAACATGACTTCTAGAGTTTTCATAAGGTCTTTGACCCAAGGCGCATGATTTGAACAAACTTAGTAAAGGAACACTATATAATATTACACACCAAACATTAAACCCTGACAATTTGCAGGTTCCAAGAGGATTTTTTTAAGGTTTAATTGTTAAAATATATGTTTAGCTCTAGTTCAACATTGTGCAAAGGTGAGCAAAAAATAAATGACATATTCCAAAAAATTGGGATTTATGAGAAGTAATTGAGTACAGCCACTATCCACCAAAGTACACCAAAAGTGCAACACTACAAAAAATACAGTTCGTGGAAGGTTACAATACACCTTAAAGTAAAGTTGACTTGTTTGCTGAAGATCAGTAAATGGTCGTTTGAAGACTAAGAACTAAAAATCTGTGACGAAAATAAGGTTCGTATATATTAAGGAAGGTAAGGTCTGGGAGAATACAGGTTATTTCGCTTTTAGTCTCAGAAATGAGTTTGCCAAGGTAGTCGAAAAGTCAAAGAGGTCTCTTTCACTTCAAGTCTGAGAATATGTAGCACACAGAAATGTATTCCTGCTAAAAAAACACTGCATGGGTGTCAACAATGCAATCTAAATTAATGTCATAGAAGCAAATAAGTTGAATTCATATCCCCCACCAATTTCAAAATTTTGTGACAGATGGACGGCAAATGACCTTTGGTAGGGGATAAAAAGTAAGAGGTTATTTGGCTGCAGGATCTTTAAAGACAAAGGACTGACGAGTAAAGAATATCAGAACATTATAAATGGCGCGGCTTACTTTTACAGACATTAAACTGAAGGACAAGTGCCGACCTCTTGCAGCCCAAATGCATGAGGCCCTTGTTCCAAAGAAAAAATCATCACAGAAGACAATAAAACAGAAAGCATTCACAAAACTTCACAGCAGTTTCTGACTGGGCCTACTTTAAAGGTCAAAATAGTGTTTCATAATTTGATTAAATAGGAACACTTTGATTAATACTAGTATATTATCAACTTTATTTTCTCTTTTGTTAATACCATTTATTGTCAAGGCAGCTACTTTAAGGATATTTTATAATAGAAACTTAACTGCTATAAAAAGAACACAGTTAATGTGTAAAAAACAACATCATTAAATCATTAAATTATCAATTATTGTATGCAATACATGTTACAACAAGGGACAAAATTGTCACAAAACCAGGTTTTCAATAAAAAAAAAGTCTGATAAAGGGAGATTTTTAGTCGTGGCGACCTTGACCTTGGAGATATCTACGTAATTATTTCGCGCGACACACCGTACAATGATGGTGAACAAATGTGCCAAATGATTTTAAAATATGACAATGAATGACATAGTTATGGCCAGGACAAGCTCATTTATGGCCATTTTTGACCTTTGAACTCAAAGTGTGACCTTGACCTTGGAGATATCGACGTAATTCTTTCGCGCGACACACCGTCCAATGATGGTGAAGTAATGTGTCAAATGATTTTAAAATCTGACACTGAACGACATAGTTATGGCCCGGACAAGCTTGTTCCGCCCGCCCGCCAGCCAGCCAGCCCGCCCGCATTCGCCAATCTAATAACCAGTTTTTTCCTTCGGAAAACCTGGTTAAAAATGGTACGTTATTGTCCCAAGAACTACATTTGAGTCAGGCTCTGAGAAAAGGTGGTTTAATGCATGTGCGAAAATTGTCGCAAATGCTTTCATTCAAGCTATTTGCTGAAAATTGACATTAAACTGATACAAAGAGACACATGCTGAAGGACAGGAGCATTGAAAGCAGGCATGCCTGATTACATATAACAGCTAAGAGAAAGGGAGATAATTAAGGGCATACTTGGTCTACAAAGTCATCAGTGCTGCTCTCCCCCTGTGTTAGAAAAAGGATTAGTACAGTAACAAGCAGGTTAAATGAGCTACCACTCCAACTCATGTCTTCAGAGCACTCTTAAACAATGCACTGTTATATTATATTTGTACCGCCAAATACATTAAATTTAATCCATTTTGCTGTAAATAATTCTCAGATGGGATTTATTAGAATGGATAAGTAAAAAAGTTAAACTGTTGTATTTTTTTAGATTTTGATATTTTATAAATGGGTTTTTGTTTTCAAGTAAAATGCATTATTTATTGTTTGAAGATATGGGTAATTTTATAAATAAGTTTCAACATAAGCAAATATCTTTTTAAGTATTTGTTTGAAAGCATTGTTATTTTAACCACAAATAAGTACAGAAAACGGGTGTGAGTATTTTGAAGTTTATGACTGTGGTCCTTCCGTGCCTTAGGCTGCATTATGTGCAGAAACAGAGTGTTCCCAAGCAACCATACCTAATAAAATTACTTGACTCACAAAGGTAGGGACAAATTTTTTAATCATAACTTTAATTTCCAGCTATTGATTCTGAAATATTTTCCCCAATTTTGATGTGGTCTTGTATTGTGNCGGACGGACGGACAGACAGACGGACGGCGGAGATCACCACAATATCCCCACCTTTTTTTCAAAAAGTGTGGGGATAACAAGATAATTAACAGTTTAGTTACACGCAAACATGTTATCAAGAAACAGGTTATGCAAATAGAATTAAAACAAACCAGAACCAGTTATATTTTAGTGTCAAAATACATTATACAAGGGAAAAACTTTAGAAACCCATTAATACTGGGTTAAAACAGGACGTATATAGAAACAAGCACATTTATTTCTATAGTAGATATTTACACAGATTATGGAAAGATCTAGGCTAAAATAGCAGGGTGCCATGCCATGCCCCCTTCCCCCTGCTTATCTGGACTGGTCAACACAAACAAGTTTGAAAATCTTTATTTAATATTTTATTTATCTGTTTGCAAATATTCTATGGAAATTCATCAGACTATGCTTTAACACCCTAATTACCAGTGCAAGACTAGAAATTCCTAGTATTGAGCAAACAATTAGGACATGTCCCCAGACTAGTTCCTCTTTGTGACCTGCCCCTTTTAGGCAGCACCCTGTACCTTTTGTGATCCTACAGATCTTTCCCTAACTTGTATCTTCCAATATTTTTTTTTTTTAAGTTAAGCCACATATTTAAAGTTGAGTACCTTTAAAGCAAAACAGCCTGTCACACAATGTGAATAGAAGGCTAATAAGCTGTTTGGCTTTTAATGAAAAAAGCATCATTCAATCAAAAGGGGGTTTAATGCATAAAGTGTTGTCCAAGATTAGCCTGTGCAATCTGCACAGGCTAATCAGGGAAACACTTTCTGCCTTAACTGAATTTTCATTAAGAACAGTCTTCCTTTAAATAAAAAAAACAATAAAAGCAGAAAGTGTCGTCCCTGATTGGCCTGTGCGGACTGCACACGCTAATCTGGGACAGCACTTTACGCACATGCATTTAACCCCCTTTTCACAGAGCGAGGCTCATATTGAAGTTAAATAGTTAAATGAAGGCAGGCCTTTTTCTGCCTATCTCACGGGTCCGATAGTTGGACCCATTCCCCATGCCAAATATCCAAATATGAATATTTTTTCCCCAATTCTCAAAAAAAATCCGCCCCCCCCAAAAAAAAAAAAAAAAAAAAAAAAAAAAGCTTGTGATTACAGCTAANAAAAAAAAAAAAAAAAAATCTTATGACTTATGATTATTAGAATTTATAGCTCAATTTTATTTTTTAAACAACCTACAAAATATATAACCATAATTTATATGATTTTTATCCAAAATGGCTGTAAAACCCCCTGCCCAAATAATGCTTTTGTCGATGAAAATTCTTCCCCATTTGGAAGATTTCACGACTCGAAAAATCCCCATTTTGCTAGGTACTTTTTCCCCAAATAGACAGAAAAAGGCCTGGAAGGTGTATAATTTCATCTGGAAGGCTATACAATTAATGATTACACAGTATATGAAAAACATTGCATAAAATATCAAGTACATATCAAGTGTATATGCAGTGCTGTTGAACAACAGAAAGATACAGCCATAGGATTGGTGTGAGGATAATTGTTTACTATCAATAATAGTCAGTTAATGTACGTGTGTTTAAGAACATCACATATTATATTATTCTGTCTTGCCTAAAATACAGTTTAAGTAAATAACCATTATCTAGTAGTTTAATTTTATATACTTTTTTTTAATCAGAGTTAATCTGAGCTTCTTTCTAAATTTATCCTTCATAAAATACATAATGCAAACTAATTTAACCAGACCATATACCTAGGAAGGGGGACCTAACCCCAAATCTAACTAAATGCTCTTATAAAGCTCATGCACAACAGTTCACATGCAATATAAATATTCCTTATTCCATTCCATAGTAAAATGTTTTACAGACTTTATACACACAAGTTTTTGTCATTTGCTATTTTTGTTTCAATTTATAATCCTTTGAAATTCTAGATAATTCCTCTGTTTGGACCAAACTTGTTTGAACCCATACCCTCAAAGACACAAGGAACTTCGGTTAGTTGGGACAAACAAGAATTAATTGCAATAAATTTGAAATACTTGAAAACATTTTGTTCAATCACCGCATATTAATACTTCATTTTTATTGTAATTGCTTGCATGCACTATAGCATGCAATATAAAACTTTTCAAAGCTTTTGCCCATTCCATTGTAAGCTCATTATTAGAAATTTTAGAGAACTCATTTCCATCATTTCATTGTCTATTGCAAGCCCATTCCCCTCATAAATTAGGTCAGCATTTAATAATTTGGTGACAACAAGGCTAGCGAGCGTCACTTGTTTAACCCTTTGAGCGCTGGAACCGGATTTTGAAGGCCTTTGCAAACAGTTTGGATCCAGATGAGACGCCACAGAACGTGGCGTCTCATCAGGATCCAAACTGTTTGCTATTCTGATAGTATTCTTTGAACAAAATCGAAGAAAATGCTAATTTTAGAAATTTAGCAGACGACATTTTAGCAGACGACAAATTTCCCAGCATGCAAAGGGTTAAACTTGCCCTGGCCAAAGCTGCTTGACCAATTGCATTAGCAAAGGTCTCTTTTATGAGAAATGATATATAACCACATCAGTGATTGTATGTTAGAAAATGATTGACTAAGTCCACCCATTTCAAATTGGCAAGGGTCTCTTTTATGAGAAATGATATATAACCACATGAGTGATTGTATGTTAGAAAATGATTGACTAAGTCCACCCATTACAAACTGGCAAGGGTCTCTTGTATGAGAAATGCGCTATACCACATGACTGATTGCATGTAAGACAATGATTCACTAAGTTCTAGCTCTTGATGCTTTCATCTGTGATATGGCTTTGCGTGTGACCCTTGACATGTGGGATTATCAGGGGGGTGACCATGGAATGAACTGTTTTAACAAAAGTGGATCAAACTAACATTCATAAAATGAGGGCCATCCAGTTTCAGATTGTCTTTATAGTTTAATGCCAAACAAATTTGTAATAAAAAATATTTGCTGAAGACAAATTGTTCAAATTTGTTGAGGATTTGACAGTTAGTGAAAAATTGGGAAAAAAAACACAAACAAATCTCTTTGTAATAAAATAAAAACCATTCTTAAAAAACAGTATATCTCTCTGTTATTAAATGTACATGAATTAATATATGTCATAACTTGATTTACCTTAGTGCTCTTCAATGAACTCACATTTTAATCATAAGTTTAACAAAGAACTTGGCAGTTTTAAAGAAAAGACATGGCATTGATCACTCCCCTGATAACGATAATAAACAAGGAGTGAGGGTTAAATGCAGCGGATAATGTGGTGTATGCGTACGACGTCAAATCCCTGCAGGGTGATTGACTGGCCGCCCGTTGAGGGGGCAGGGCCACTGTCAAACGTGAACACCGACGGGGGAGGTGCCTCAGAGAACGAGACCAATTCGTCAGCCTTCCGAGTAACAATTAAACATGTGTGATATTTTCAAGATTTGAAAAGTAAATACCAGAGATCAAATATTTGCTTCATTTCCAAGATTGGAAAATTACATATTAGTGATTTAATATGTGTTATATATTACAATAAGGGAATTACATATGAGCAAGTAAACATGTGCTTTATTTTTACAATTGGAAGAGAGACAAGAGATTAAACATATGTCATATTTCGGGGTTCAAACAAGCAGTACCACATGTGTGTTCTTTTCAAGAATGGACAATGACATAAAAGCAATAATTAACCCTTTGCATGCTGGGTAATTTGTCGTCTGCTAAAATGTTGTCTGCTAAATTTCTAAAATTAGCATTTTCTTCAATTTTTTTCAAAGAATACTATCAGAATAGCAAACAGTTTGGATCCTGATGAGACGCCACGTTCTGTGGCGTCTCATCTGGATCCAAACTGTTTGCAAAGGCCTTCAAAATCCAGTTCCAGCACTCAAAGGGTTAAACATGTGTTATATTTCTACATTCAGGTATACAATTTTAAATTTCGTAAAATGAAGAATATTATGAATTTATATATCATACATGTATTAACATGACTTTTGTGTTACTTATATGATCAACCAATTCTTTACCATGTCCTTCTAACAAGATCACCCAATAAACAAGAATACAGGTCGGTAATGTTAATTCATACACAATACCTTGGAAGTTCTTTTTTCACAAACATAGTATCAGACTTCTACATTTTGATGGTTTAATGAAGAATTCAAGCATGTGCTTTACATTTCTATATCAGATGCAATAGTTCTGCCATCACAGGCCTTTTTCTGTCTATTTGGGGAAAAAGTACCTAGCAAAATGGGGATTTTTCGAGTCGTGAAATCTTCCAAATGGGGAAGAATTTTCATCTACAAAAGCATTATTTGGGCAGGGGGTTTTACGGCCATTTTGGATAAAAATCATATAAATTTTGGTTATATATTTTGTAGGTTGTTTAAAAAATAAAATTGAGCTATAGATTCTAATAATCACTAGTCATAAGACACTTCTTCCTAAAAAAAAAAAATGGGGGGGGGGATTTTTTTTTAAAAATGGGGAAAAAATATTCATATTTGGCATGGGGAATGGGTCCGACTATCGGACCCGTGAGATAGGCAGAAAAAGGCCTGCATCAACTCTTGATTTCTTCCTGTAATAAAAGGCTTAATTGGTATGGTCATTTCATAGAAAATAATTGCATGAGTAATACTTTATAAAATTCATAATCATTAGAATTTATTGGAACATTTCGATTTATTCTGGTCACAACATTTAAAATTGATGACACAATTGCGATGCTGTTAAGTGGATTAAGTTCAAAACATTTTGCATTATATGCAAGAATCATGTTAACATTTGGATTGACTTGAAGCAAGGGAGAAAATTGTTAAACACACAAAGCATATGTTGAGATTTGACGTTATAATTATAATGTAAAGCATCTATACACGTGCCAGACAAATAAACAAATAAAACTAATGTTCATTTTCTTTAGCTCCTGTCCACCAAATATATGTATACATGTATACAAACATACCAAAATTTAATGTATATAAACGTAGAAAGTTATCTCAATTAGTTTATCATATTAATATTTGCTTTACTTGAGTTTTAGCTGTTATGTAATTTATCACAAAGTTTTTAACACTTATTCATTGTTATTAAAAGAATATCAGGAGATATGTACCAAACAGCTCATCAAGCATGATAATTAATTTAATACACAAAATGTAAACAATTAATTCACAAGCAAGTGAAGACATGTATCAAATATTAACCTTGTCAACAGCTTTAATTATATGCCTTGTGATATAGTTTTGTCTATTTGTAAGAACTGGACAAAAGCTTAGTGCACATTCAATAAGCTACAAATGAAGATGCAATCATAAAGAAACAAAGAAACATGAAAATTCAACAAGCATTAAATAAAGTTGCAGTGACAAAAGAAACGAGGAAAATGTACTAATGACATTTCATGTTTATTATAATAAGAACAATCATGTACAGATAATTGGAATCTGCCAGCAAAAAAGTTCAATGCACACCATGCAATTTAATTAAGCACATTTAAGTTATCTAATATTTAAAACAACTTAGCCAAAGACTAACATTTCGATTTTCTTCAGTTAATGTGCAAATTTGCTCGAGTTTACGCTATTTTTGTATATTTTATTATCCAACAGCTATTTTGGCTACTTCAAGTGCAATCAAAGCCATTTTTACCTGAGACATCAAGTTGATGGAAGTGGGAGGGGTAAGGTCAACATTAGTGGACATCTGAACTGCGGGGATTTTAGAGACGGCTGCCTCCTTTTGTTCCGAGCCCTCAGGCACACTCGAAGGCTTCTTTTTCTTCAGTTTGGCCAAAATGGAGGACTCTCTTTCAGGGAATGGTGGCATTTCTTCTAAAACTGTTGCCTAGCAATTGAAAAAGATAAAACTGAGTCAGAGTCCACCATTATTTTGAAGCCAAGAGAACATGCTATTTATCTTTCATATTATAACCAAGATCCATTTACATTCTCTTCTAACTTAAATATATTTTTCAATTCATCTGGTATGTTTTCTTGATAATTATTACACCTATATTCTACAACATGCACGGTCTATGAACACTTTTACATGGCCTCCCATTAAATTTCAATTAAGTCAACACTAATTCTATCATCACTATATTTGTCTGATGATTTTACAGTTTTATATATGTATTTAATTAAACAAAAATGAATGAGCATAGCATGAATGAATAAGTAATCAGTAACTCAACCTGGCATACCTACAACAAGAGAGTCAAAGGACCTAAGGCGCTCAGCTGAGACTCCAAGAAACTTAACTATTCTGAGTTCACAATGTTTCACAATAAACTTAAATTGAAAGCTGCCCGAACACCTGGCAGCCATGTTTTTTTTAACAAAGCCCAATCATTTATAAACCCAGCCCAGATAAATATTCAATTTAAATTGTCTGCGCAAGTTTCATGATGAGTGGTGAAAAGTGTCACTTCAAAAGTGATTAAATCGTTTTACTATAGCCACATACGGAAAACTGCCTCGCCTATGGTGGCCAATTTTTTTATGAATATGAACCATTTCTCACTTATAGAAGACCCAGTTTCAAACTCAGCAGAGACATCATTGGGACAAATGTTATCACCAAGTTTTATATAGACTGGAGAATACATGTGGCCTCTAGAGTGTTCACAAGATTGGGCAATAAATGTGGTCTGTAACATGTTCACAAGTTTTTTCTTTAATTTTACCAAGTGACCTTGTTTTGGACCCCAAGTGAAGCAGTTCAGTCGAGACATCTTTGAGAAAAAGTTCTCACCAAGTTTCATGAACATTGGGCAATGAATATTTCCTCTTGAGTTAACAAGCTTTTTCTTTGATTTGATAAAGTGACCTAGTTTTTAATCCTACACGGTCCAGTTTCACACATATCATTGGGACAAATTTTCTGACGAGGTTTCATAAAGATCGGACAATAAATGTGCTGTCTAGAGGAGAGCCAACAAAATTACAGGTCGCAAAAAACCTAGGGTCGATAACATAGAGGATATTTGTTGGATTTTGTGGAATATGGATTTTGATTCACAAGTTATCATAGAACATAAATAAAAGTGCATTAAACTCTATAGTCCACTGAAGTCAACAAATTTTCTTTTTATTTTATGCTTCCAAATGATGATTTTTGTATTTTTGACAAAAATAGTTGCGGTAAAACAATGAAAATTATCAATAATTTTCACTGTTAATTTTCACTGTTTGAAACAGTGAATTATCAGTTTTAATTCACTAATATTTTTCTGTAACCCACGGGAAAGCATAAAATGAAAGAAACTATTTTTTGTATTTAATGTCTTTTGTAAAAGATTCTCACCAACACATCAGCAGTTGTTATGGAACTAAGCTGTAGATACTCTATACTTCTTTGTTGCAGTTCTACGTCAGAGTTTCTCATGTTATTATCACTTCTCAGCACCTGAAAATTGCGGCAAGAAATTTAACTGAATACACGGGCGTGAGTTCCAGCTCATCAATTTTAAACCTAATGTATTGCAACAGCGGACTAATTCCTGATCCAGCAAATGTAAGCACTTTATAAACATGCATTACAACGGAAATCTGTTAAATGGAGAAAGAATGACCAACCCTTAAAATTTGTCTTTAAGATAAATATCATAGCACAAGATTGACCTTAATTTTAATATTATGCATGAATTGTCCATTCAAGTAACAATAACACGGTGGGGCAGGTCTATCCACACAACAAACAAGAGCTTATAACACGTGTAGCATGGTTTATTCTTAGAAGATGTACTGGTATTGCAAAAAATCTCAGTTGTAATTAACATTCAAGAACAAACGGAGACTTTAAAACTTGTGAAAAAAGCCTAATATCCTGAAAAGATACAGCACAATCTGGTTATTGTAATTAACGTCTAAGAAGCAAATGAGAGCTGAGATTTAAACTTCTGTATCATCACATACCAAAATTATGAATGAAGTGATATGTTTCAAAGTAAACGGTTAAACGGGGCACTTACATCTTGTATGATGTGCTTTATTTCCGGGAAGAGGTTGATGAACTTGATGTAGGCCGAGAGCAGCAGACCGCGAGTGGCGGGGGAACACAGGTGGTACTTGGAGTGCAGCAGCTGGAACTGTACTGCCGACCTGAAATGGGCAAGAGGCCTCGTTCTGTGAAAACAGGGCTTAATGCATGTGCGTAAAGTTTGGTCCCAGATTAGGCTGTGGCAAAGGCTAATCAGGGATGACACTTTCCGCCAAAGCTGAATTTTAGCAAACAAGAGACTTCCTTTAAACAAAAAGTATCATAAAAGCGGAAAGTGTCGTACCTGATGAGTCTATTCAGACTGCACAGGCTAATCTGGAACGACACTTTCCGCACATGCATTAAGCCCTGTTTCCCCTAATTCAATTTATTTATATAATGAGATTGTGTACTAGGTCTTGGCATAGTTGAGCAATACAAACAATATTATCCAGATCTAAACACTTTTGGAAAAAACCAATGAAAGCCATAATAACCCATTTTATTAACCAATCGTAGTTTTATTAAGAAAATTATAGTTGGTGTGGTATGTGACTTTCAAAGGATTTTTAATGAGTCAGATTGGTGTGTTTCCCCAGAATAGTGGCTTTTTTTTCCTCCAAATCTAGCCTCTTAGTATTCCAGAAACAGTCTTCTGAGTTTGACATCTCTGGTAAACATGTATTAATGATAGGTAAGAGATCAGAATGAAGATACATCAAGAGGGCCAAGATGACCTCATAGTTTATTGCTAGCCTGAGTTAAAGGTATCCAAACAGACTTTAAAGTAAACACAGCTACAGAAGTTACTTACCCTGATCTGGGATCTCCGGCAATAAGGTTGCCAAACTCTCCAAGAATGTACCCTCCCACTTTCACCATGTTTTCATGGCAGGCAGGAGCTTGTAGGGCCTGGTGGAAAATAAAACAAACCCCCTTTAGAGCTAAATGCTAAGAATATACTATATTGAAGCCAATTTCAAAATTCTCTTCAAAAATCAACTTTTAAATTATTGCCAAAATTTGATTACCAATTAGCTATTCCAGGGGTGTGATTTAAGAACCACCTTAGGGGAGGAAAATGTCCTAGATGGTTCAATTTAACTCTTCATTTGTACATAAATCCAGAAAATCTAATAAGTATTTGTAAAATAAGTTTAACATTGAAAATGAGGAAATCAACTAAACACCCCTGCTATACTCAACATGTAGCAATATTTTAAGTTATTTTAAAACCAGTAAGATGGCTGTAATCTGAAAAGGCCGATACTTTGACAGTTACTATTTAAATAAGCAATAGTTGTGAGAAAACATTTGAAATGCCCTTGGCTCTAACAAGTAGCTTTAATAAAATAATTTGCAATTTTAAAACTTGTAACCGGTCACTAAACATAATGGTAGACACAGACACATAACACAGACATTCATTAATATATGACCGATACTTGTGTTTAATTAGGGATGTGATTTTACAAACACATCATAGGAGGAAAAGATGCAACTCCATTTTCTGGGTTAAGAAAAAGTCTTCATTATTTAATAAATCCATTACAGGTTAGAACTATTTGCCAAACAAACTCGCCACTAAATGGAAGAAATCAGCTAAAAATTCTTAAGCCTCTTTTTGATGCGATAACTTGAAACTTACTTTTCATATTGCAATGATGTGCAACAAATACAAATGTTTTAATAAAAATACAAATATTTAAATATAACAAGCTTTAAATTAAAATTATATGTGAAATAAACATCATAAATAATTTGTGTACCGCACCATCAATTTTAAAATAGCAATTTGAACATATGAAATAACCAACTTAAGCCATTTAAATAAGACTTTAGAATTATTTGGAAATTGGGGCCTGGTCTAATAGGAAATGTGATGCGTCCTACCTCAAACACAGTTTTCGCTGCGTAGCCCTGTACGTCGTCTCTGTTGATGACGATCTGTATGACTCGATACCACACCTCTTCGCTCACGTAGTCTCCCGCGATACGAATCAGGTTCAAAATCACGTCAACGTACCACGTGTAGTCGACAGCATACTTCTCTGCTAATATTGCCACTTTAAGAACCTGACGAGGAAAATGCATTGGTACTAATTTCTACAAATCATCTATATGGAAACCTGTTAAACCTTATCCATGAGTGCAAATATATAAAGAGGGAATTGAATGTTAGTGGTAAAAAAATATAAAACAAGTGATGTGTTTGTGAAACACTATGTCCCCTTTTGAGCGATTTTGACCCATATATTTGACCTTTTACCTTGAAGGATGACCTTGACCTTTCACCACTCAAAATGTGCAGCTCCATGAGATACACATGCATGCCAAATATCAAGTTGCTGTCTTCAATATTGCAAAAGTTATGGCTAATGTTAAAGTTTGTGCAAACCAACAAACCAACCAACAAACAGGGCAAAAACAATATGGGCAAGTTACTCAAAACTATATCCCTTTAAGCGCTGGAACCGAATTTTAAAGGTCTTTGCAAACAGTTTGGATCCAGATGAGACGCCACAGAACGTGGCGTCTCATCAGGATCCAAACTGTTTGCTATTCTGATAGTGGTCTTTGAAAAAAAGTGAAGAAAATGATCATTTTAGAAATTCAGCAGACAACATTTTAGCAGACGACAAATTTACCAGCATGCAAAGGGATATACATAAGTTAGGCTGGAAGCATTTTAACCTAAGATGTAAACAAAATTAACACAACTAGCAACTTTCTTATCTTAGAATTGAAGCATAGGTTAAAATTTCAACATAAATTTTCATAATCAAACTGTTCTAAAAGGACAGCTTAACTGATTGCTTGCAGTGAACACTTTTAGCAGTGAAATAAACTAAACAATAGTATCCAAGTATGAACCCACCATTTCCTCCCTTATGGAGTAGTCTGCTGACTCAAGATACTCCAGCATCTCGCCTACAATCTCCTCGGCATTCGTGCGGTCACACATGGCATACAGCAGGTCAACGGCTCGCTGTCGCACACTCACGTCCCGCTCCGTCTGCAGATGAAAGAATCGTTTTGTATCTGTCAGTAACAAGGTTGATCTGGTTAAGTAGATTAAAGTGAATAATAAACAAGAAAAGCATTTATTGCAGTATTTGTTAAAGGCATGTTTTCAGTTTGATGTCACAAAAAACATATTGCTGCAAAAAACGGATTGCTATAATCAAACTTTCAAACAAGAAATTGTCAAATCTATAAATGAACTTGTTCGTTTGTTAGTTAAACTGATATGTTGTGATTGCATAACATAAACTTTTTGGTGATTATTAGGCCTTTCAAAGAAAAATACCACTGGAATATTTTATAAACAAAGCAGCTTGCAATATAATATATTTTTTAGAAGTTTAACTTGCTGAAAACTGTGGAATTGTCCCTATAAGCATTAAGCTTTTTCAAGTCGACTTCTAAACTTAATGGTAAATAAAAAAATACAAGCTTGGAAAATTGTATTCATTACAGTACAGAACATTGCACATTTAAAAGATTTGGGACACCATTTATTGTTTACATTTGACAGAAAAATGGGTTATTCAAATAATTATTTACCTTCAGCGCAGTGATAACAGTTTCTTGGTGCTTCTTAACAGCTTCGTGTGAAAACTCTGATGTAGCCAGTAAACACATGCTTTCTAATGCCAGGTATCTGAAATCAATCAAACAAGGAGTACAGTACCCGTTTAAAAACACTACATGGATGTCCACATATTCAAATCACTAAAATAAATGAACAAAGACAGATAAAGACAAAATTTATTTGATAATATTCTTTTAATGTAACAAAAATACTTCTGTGTGACTTTCTGGCATAAAATTTATCAATAAATCCTGGATTTTGATTTTTCTAAAAACCTGCAAGAAGTTTAGTCTGGGGATAATTTAATCAGATAATCAGTTTTTATAAAGGGGCTTCAAACATTGCAGCCATTTCACAGAAACAAATATATACAAGGATATCAGTAAAACTGATGGGTGCTCCCCGATGATGCTTTGTCGATATATGGGTTAATTGTGTGGAAAAAAGTGTGACCTTGAGAAAATCTATTATTAGCCTCGGTGACCTTGACCCCAGTGACCTCAAACCTCATCAAAAAGTAGAGGACCATGCAAGGTACCTACAGTACAGCCCACGCGGAACAAACATATTTCGCGTTCTGCGGCGGAATGGAGCATCGAGTCGATGCCGAGTCGGCCGTCAAAGCCGCGTTAGTTCGCGGCGGCGCGTCGAATTTCCCCGCGATGCTTCGCATATGTCCGCCGCGACATGCCGAGGCAAGCCGCGGTCCGCGATAGGACGCCGAGTCGATGCGCATCATGAAATAAAAATCTTTGAAAAATGATATGAGTTAGTAAATACATTTTAAAAGAACAATTATAATAATATTTAAAATCATGATTCATTTAATGTGCGCGGATTCAAAATAGATAAGATAGTTAATCGAATTATGAAGTCGTCCATGAAAAATTGAATGAAATTCGACCAAGATCGACCGATCCCGTAGTAATGTTTTGTATAGAAAACTCGTGGTTTTACGACAAGCGAAACATCGTCTTTTAACTGATACTTACCAATTAATATAATCACAGTTTGCAACATTAATCTTGTTTTTATTTTGATAATTTAATCCAAAGTTTTCATGTTAGCAGGTGGTTATTTATACTGAACATGTAAACAAAGGATCAATGCCATTATTAAAAGTATCGCACAAATTCGCAATCTGTGTGAATTGACAGTTTGACGTCATCAAAGCAAAGCCGCTTCCTGTCTGAAGCAATAAAGTTACACCGTTCTTGCCGACAAAATTGCTTCCTTTGTTTAGCTAACCCAATCGTGTGTTTGTTACTCAATGACAATCGTCCAATTTTGTAATAGCACGTGCATAGCTCCGCCTTCGAATCTTTTTCAGAAAACGGAGGTGGAGTTTAACGGTAAATTGAACAAGGGTTTTACACAAGTTGAGTCCCGTAATTACTCGGCCTAACAAATGTTACGGAATGTTTTTTCAGGGGTGTGAACTTGAAAGAAGAAACTATATACATACCGCTTTACTAATGTGCATATATATCCGATAATCCAATTTTAAATTTAATGTTATAATAATAACATTATATTAAAACATAAAATGAAATGATTTAATTTAGATTGAATGCAATACGATACAGAGCATCGTTTAATCGCGTCATACACACATCCATGCAAAAAACGTGCTTCCCGGGGACTTCCTGAAAACCTTGCGAAAATGAAAGTGAAATTCTGTTAACAATTAACGGTGCGTTTGCATGTTACTTAATTGTCTGAATTACTTATTTAATTTATCTTTGACTGTAATGTTTCAATTGCATTTCTTGCAGTCAATATTTAAATGCATAATAATAAATATCAACATAGAAAACTGTGAATCTGCAACTGCAAACAAAAGCCCTCCCGCGAAAGCAATTAAAAAACCGACAAATGTAATTGCTCCACACAGTGTTGCATTCATTTATCCGAAAAAAATACTCAAAATAGCAAACTGTGAAACTGCAACTACTTTAAGTTTTTAATTAGTTAAATCAAAGAATCAATTAAAAGCAATTAAACACCGACAAATGTAATTGCTTCAGCGTAAATCTAGGTTTCTGCGATACACAAATGTGCATGTAGATCTAGGTGTGTATTTTTGCACTCGATCCGCCGCGAACGTATGCGGCGGATTTCCGCGAAAGTACGCGAGGTAGCGCGGATCGATGCCACGTGACTCGTCAATACGCCGCGTGATTCCGTCAAGTACTAAAATTACTGGCCGCGGCGTAGCCGCGGACTTTGCTGGTTCCGCGTGGGCTGTACTGTACATGCCAAATATATAAGAGATCGGTCAAATATTGAAGGCGCTATGAGAAACTGTAACCAACGTGTGACCTTGAGAAAATCTATTATTAGCCTCTGTGACCTTGACCCCATTGACCTCAAACCTCATCAAAAGGTAGAGGTCTATGCAAGGTACCCAAATGCCAAATATGTAAGAGATCGGTAAAATATTGAAGGCGCCATGAGAAACTGTGACAAAAGTGTGACGGAAGGAAGGAAGGACAAAGTAGCAGCTATATGCTCCCCGAAAATTTTCAGGGAGCATAAAAATAGTCATGGCCTAAAAGCAAAAAGGTCAGGCATATGTACGAAGAAGGATGTTAAGCTAAATCCACTATCAGTGCATGACATTTTTCTACCATACAAATGATTTCCCCAATGCAACAAAAACTGCACTAGCACAAACACGCAATTTTCATGCCTCGAAAGCAAAATCAGGCCAACATATTGTGAAGAAGACCTTTTCTGCTTTCAATGAACAACAAGCTCAGATTTGTCTCCCGGTACTTATGCTAACCAAATGCAAAGAAAACTGCATTATCACAAACACCAAATTTTCATACCCTGAACCCTGAAAAGCGAAAACAGGCCACAATATTTGCGAGAAAATCCTTTTTGGCTTTAAATTATACCTCAGATTTGTTTCGCGGTGCTGCAAGAACTGGCCGAGCTGGTTGCAGGCTCTGACTAGAAGGTTTGGATCGCTGTCCATGTGTATGATCAGATTGATAGCCTCGAACAGCACTGCGTTCTTGGCGTTGGAGTGCTGCACCTTCTTGGACTTGGGCGGCTCCTGCGCCTTGTTCAAGATGGTCTCCAGGCATTCTGACAGCCGCGTCTTCACAGCCGGATCCTCTGCGGTCGCAAATATATGGTCATAGGAAATATTGCGAGTAGAATAGTTTTATAACATTTCACAGGCATATTTTTTACATTCAAAAATTATTTTAACATATGTTTGTTTGTCTCTTTAAACAAGTTTTAAAACATATACTACACAACAGCAATCAATTAGTTCTGAAAACATATCCTATAACAGAAATTGATCAATTTTGAAAACATATCCTTCATAACAGAAATTGATCAATTTTGAAAACATATCCCACACAACAGCAACCGATTAATTCTGAAAACATGTCCTATTATAGAGCAATCAATTACAATTTTTGTAAAAGGGATACATGTTAGAATCAATAATTTATAAAATAACAGTAATCTTTAAAACAATACTTTAATTTCAACATAGCTTTATTGGACTTGGACTTTGACCAGCTTTATTCTACTATGTGTTGTACATGTATGTTGTTCGTATTGTGTTGTACTGTACTGTTTTGGCGATTGGTCACTTGCCATAAATAAAGGACCACAATGAGTATCATAAGAATGCAATACTGCTGGAGCTTCTGGAGGTTCACTTCTTTATATTGGAATTAGTTAAAAAAAACAGAAAACAAAACAGAATTTCAAGACAAATGTACCAGGTGGTGGGTAGTTTTGTAGAAGTCGCAGGAGCTTGACTGACAGCCAGGGTGCGGGTACAAAGTAGTATGTGTAATCTTGAAGGTCTGTGTACGACGAGGTAACAATCTAAAAAGTAAAAAGTATAGATGGTTCATACCTTCTGAACATGGTCTCATGGGAAAAACATTTCAGACAAGTTTTATAAAAAAGTTATATGGCAAACAGAGCAGACATTTAAAAACACCCCTAAAAATGGAGGTAACAATCTAAAAAGTACAACTAAAGTAAACAATTATCTTTTAGTTTAAAACTTTCTTATTGTTAAAAATAAGATAAAACTTGTGCAAGAAAAATCACACATACATTTGATTTTCATTTTGTTGTCAATACAACAACACTTAAATAATGTTCAACCACAACAAACTTTGACTTGCTTCCTAAATATTACATAAGGAAAATTTAAAATATGCACAAAAAGCGCATATTCTGACAGCTGTAGACTAACATTATTAGCCAATGCCAAATTAGAACACAACAAGAGCTATAAGCAGTTGGGCAACAGAGGAGTCTACTTTACTACATTGTCTTCCACAAAATCGTGATTGGCAAAATCAATGGTCTGTATTCTCCAGCATGTCCCAAAAGACAATCAATGAATATTTAAAAATTCCTTTTCCTTCATGTAAGGTAAATAAATAAGTACTTAAGTAGTGGAGAAAGATTTAAATAATTGTTCGAAATATCCTCCAGAATTTCAATAGTTGTTAAGCTGGTTACGTGAAGTATACTTTGAGAAACCTGAATTGTCCTTGCTTATCGAAATCAAATGAAAAGGCTTAGGTGAGCTGACAAGTAGCACTACAACAAAACATTCTAAGCAATAATACATGTATTGTCCAGATCCAAAACAAAACAAGAGGGTCATGATGGCCTTAAAGTGTTCACTCGAGGTACACTTTTTTACATTGGGAACCAGCCCTAAAATTTCACCCCCAAAAAAACATTGGTATACAATGTATCACGTACCCTGCTGAGCCTAGAGACAGCGAGGGACACACAGCCCTTGTACTCCTCTGGGTTCTTCTTCACCAGGTTCTCTATAAGACTGGCTGCTGCCGTCACCACACCCTGTAAGTGTACAACCAGCCATCAACATTAGCAGTTCCACCAAGCAAGTCTACATTCTTAAAATAAAGACCAAGGAAATGTTAGAAGACTGCCAACATGTATATAATACAGAGAATGTGAGAAAGCCCCATTAAAAATTGACAAATGCAGTTCTTTCAGGCTTGTGCTAATTTCAATCACAATAAAACTATTCTATTATCGTTAAATAGGACATGAAGAACAAAAATTGAGCAATGGCTTGTCTTGACATGCAGATTTGTGTGTTAGATGACCATAAACTTCTGTCATCTGTCATATTTTCTTTCCGCTAATGTGTAGTCATGACTGTGAACATTGCCCCAGTGTAATGTATTGCTTACAGTTGTGTCAAGCCATTGACTTACTGCCAACCTTTTTTTGTTTGAATTGATCCTTGGTAAGCTATGTTATATATATATAAATATATATATACCCAATCCTATATACAGTCGAAACTGAAAACAGCGGTCAGTCAAGGGAAATGACCAAAGTGACCGTTGTAGACAGGTGGCCGTTGTTTTAAGATGACAACTTTTTAGATCGTTGGTCAGTTGGTAGTATTGCTTGGTCGTTACCCCACCCAGTCGTTTCGTTTCGTAAACATAGCTAATTTAAAAAAGGCTTATTGCCGATAAATTAGTATAACATAAATTATTTATAGTGAATACTACAAATTAATATCTTATACATTGATTTAAATTCATACCTATTCTTAAACGTATGAGTTTATAAACGATAATAATGTTGTTTACTCATGCATCTCTTTAATTCGGTTAATCCGACATTTCGTATTATGTTCATTGGAAGATATTTTTACCTAACGGTTGGCATGTGTCAATGACGTCACGTCCGCAAAAGTAATAGCGTATCGCTGTTATAAACCGAAAGTACGGCATAACGATATCGTTCTCATGTAAAAGAATCCAAAAGTTTTTAACAGACGTTTTACGTGACAAAATGTCATCTTCCATAAATGCTGAAAGTTTGTTACAAAAGTTGCAATTCGATACCCGTTGTGCCACAATAAACGATCACTAATCCTTTTATCACCTTCTTATAATAACACACGCTAGATAAGTGTTGTTATTCACACATTATCAGCGATAAAGATCTATTGATTTTGTCACGCGCTATTACTACGGCGTTATGACTGGGCCGCTAATTGCTACCAATACACATTGTTATTGTAACTTGCACATGCAATCAGAAATTAAATCGTCGCTAAGTCGTTATCATTTATGAGAA
>VMBQ01000115.1:271198-379111 GCA_007657795.1 Dreissena rostriformis | reverse complement strand
GGTTGGTTGAAAAACATGGCCACCAGAAGGCGGGGCTTTTTATGCTCCCCATATATATATATGGGGAGCATATAGTTGCCAGTTTGAAGTTCTGTTATTCCTTCCTTCCTTCTTTCCTTCCGTCACACTTTTATTACAGTTTCTCATAGCGCCTTCAATACTTTACCGATCTCTTTCATATTTGGCATGTAGGTACCTTGCATGGACCTCTACCTTTTGATGAGATTTGAGGTCACTGGGGTCAAGGTCACCGAGGCTAATAATAGATTTTCTCAAGGTCACATTTTATTTTATTTTTATTTTCCACAAAATTAACCCATTTAACGACAAAGCATCATTGGGGAGCATCCATCAGTTTTACTGATATCCTTGTTTTACATGCCAACACATCATGGTCTTTACTATGATGCTGAATGTGCTAATTTTTCATCATCATCATTTTATTTAGATCCTGAATGTGGTATTTTTTGGAACAGTACATCAGGCAGTAGCCAATAGGAGGAATATAATCCCCACCATGAATCGTTTACTATTAAGTGTGACCTTGACCATGAAGGTGCATGACTCCCTATTTCCCTCTGCACATTGTCTAATATTAATAAACGTATAATACAAGATTTATGAAGATCCTTTCAAGGGCTCAGGAGATATAGAGCTGACCTGAATATACAGACTAACAATTTGACCTTTCATTGTGACCTTGACCTTGTGTTGATATGAATGGCTCATACCTTCTGCACATGGTCTCACGGGAAAAACATTTCGACAATTTTAGTGAAAATCAAAATATTACATTCACATGTAGCATGATCTTTTTTATTTTGTGTGGTACAATATACCAGGTATTCCATTTTAACTTCCCGCAACGATATCTATCCATTCAACGCCGGAACACTAACATGGCACATGAACATGTGTTGAATAAATTGTACCACAAAACAAAACAAAGAGCATTTTGTATCTTGTTAAATCTATGTTACCAGACCACATATAGCAGGAGTTTTTCAGCACTGTCTGCACCTCTGGAAAACGGAGGCATTCCCAAAGCAAACGGACCCGTTCCCAATCTAATCTTGATTACACATTTCACAATTCCTTTTTTTTTTTTTTTTCAAAATCGTAAAAAGTAAACATAATTTATATCGAAAGAGTGACTTCCCTTCATCCACGACGTAATAAAGCCTTTAGCTTTATTATGACAAAATCGGCAACTGAATGCTTGGAGCCTAGTTAGAAAGTTGTTGTTCAGTCTTCATCAAATACATTCAAATATGAAATGAATAAACTTTGAACATGCCCAATATTGCATATGTGTTTATTTCAGGGGTGGCGAAATCAAATGTCCGAGTTGCCCGAGTCGTACATTTGATTTTTTCAATAAAGTTGTCCGTGGACAACCAGTCGGGTTGAGAAATACAAAAAAATATATTGTTTTAAAGCCGTTATTAAGTTTTATAAAACCGGATGTTGACACGCGATAACATTGTCAGTGCTATTTGCGGAGCAATCAAGCTAAAATATGGGCAATCTCCTGCACAGTGGTCTCGCTAATTCTATAGGAGACCAGGAGCCAGCGATTTTTTTCCTTCTTAATAAAGTACTGGTAAATAACAAAAAAACTACACATTTCCCAATTGCTGTCCAAAAATCCCCAATTTAATGTAAAAAAAAATAAAATAAATGAAAATGCAACATTTAGTTAGTTTCCCTATGCAGTTCTATGGCTCCAACCTAGGTAAATCAGCGATTTTTTTCCTTTATAACGAATCCCAATAACGAAAAAACTACAAATTTCCCAATTGCTTTTCCAAAATTCCCAATTTAAGGTTGTTTTTTTTTTTTTTTTTTTTTTTNAATGTTTTGACAATATTACGCATGAAATGCACAATTTCCACGAGGATTACACCGTTGCCATCATCAGTTTTCTGAGAAACTGGCCACGATTTTATCGTGGAGGTGTACACCGTAGGGTCTGACTAGAACGGTACACGTGTAGGTATAACAATAAATGCGTTTATAATTTATATAAACATTAACGGACAAGTGTAGTTCAGCAACGGACAAGTTAAATTTCCTAAATTGTTGTCCGTGGACAAGTATTGTTTTTTGAGATTTCGCCACCCCTGTATTTAAAGAAGACAAAATAACAAATAAAAACAAATTTATTTGTTACACCACTGACTTATTTAAGCATGATAAATTCATGTTTTCCCAAAATGAGACGTTTCATTGAAGCTAAAATTCCCAAAATGGACAATTTTGTCGATAAAAAATTCCCAATTTGGTCAGACTCCTTTTCCCAAAATAGGCAGAAAAACCCCTGTATAGAATTAAATTTTTGGCTATTGCTATAAGGAACACTGATTTTTATGGGTTAACTTTATTTTATGAAAGTTTTTTACGAAATATTCTGTGATTTTGAGTGTTTATGGGGCTTTTACTTTATAATATCAGAAAATGTTGTTTCTTGGTCAACCCTCTATATTGTAAAAAAACACAAACAACCAAACTAGAAAACAATCAAATAAGAAACATTCAAACTAGACACCTGTTAAGGAACTCAGTAACATATACCTATCTATTATGAGGTCATGTTGCAGTATCGGTATATCGTCAAGTAAGAAACATTCAAACTCGACAACTGTTAAGGAACTTAGTAACAAATACCTATATCTATAATGAGGTCATGTTGCAGTATTTGGTAAGGAACTCAGTAACATATACCTATCTATTATGAGGTCATGTTGCAGTATCGGTATATCGTCAAGAACACTGTTGACACATTAAACATTCATCATTGATTAATACTTAATTATTTTAGAAAATTTTAATACACAATTTTATACTCTCACACGATTAAGGTAAAGTTATACCAACTTCCCATCAAATTATATTATTAATGACCAGACAAGACATTAAGACTATGGCAGCACTGAGGGGTAAAGTATCTTAAATTGCAAAAACATATCGGATTTGGCATGTCCCAAGTATGCCTACAAGTTTCAGGGATTTCAATTGAAGAAGAATCCTGCGTTTTTATACAAAAATATCTAAATTTTAATTTTCTTACTTTTGACTCCTTTAAATAATCTGTCTTGTACCATTTTGATGCAAAAATTACCAGAAAGCTAACTATTTACTATATTTTATATCTAAACAATGTGTATTTTGCATAGTACTTCTCTCAAATTTATACTTAGAAACAATTGCAGAGCATTTAACAAATATGCAGCCAGACAATAACAATTGCCTTCAGTATTTTGACCACTGAAAATGTCATTAAAACCCTGCAAACTTTGAGCACGAGGCCATTTGGTTTTCAAAATCTTATGACATCACCGAGTTTTATTTTAACTCAGACTAATAAATGAAAGCCAAGCTTGCAATAAGATTTTTTGGTAGATCATGTGAACTCTGAAGTTTCCAGATACAAGTTTGTATTATACAATGTATGTATGCCTTTACTGCAACAACCAGATATAACAGCCCTTACTCTGGATTGTGATTTTGGAACCAACTCAGGGCTCAGGCAGATAAATACCAACACCCAGCTTACAGGGCTAACCTAATCTCATCATGTTTTAATAGATCCAGCAAATTTGTAAACTATTTGCTATTTGTAAAACCAGTCAGGTACTGAAAGGGGGGTGGAAATCACACTCCTGCACTTCTAGAGAATCAAAAAGGCAAAGTTGTTGCATTTTTCCACCAATACCTACCCAGAGACTAAAAGTTTTGGTATATCCACGCTCAGGCCCTCCGCCATCTCTCTGCTGCCAATGTTGGCAACGCACTGTAGGGCCAGCGTGATGTGTATGGGGTTGCGACCAGCCAGGTCGTTGCGAATGGCCTGTATCACAAGCTTCATCAGGTCGTTGTTCGCCCCAATCAGCACAGAAATGAATAGGTAGCCCTGAAAAAAACAGTACTGACCCTTAATTTCAACTTTTTTCAATGTTGTACTTATACACAGGTAATGCAGTCTGCAAAACTAACTTTTTTGTCTTTAAAGCCCATTTGGCTATGNCCACTGAAAATGTCATTAAAACCCTGCAAACTTTGAGCACGAGGCCATTTGGTTTTCAAAATCTTATGACATCACCGAGTTTTATTTTAACTCAGACTAATAAATGAAAGCCAAGCTTGCAATAAGATTTTTTGGTAGATCATGTGAACTCTGAAGTTTCCAGATACAAGTTTGTATTATACAATGTATGTATGCCTTTACTGCAACAACCAGATATAACAGCCCTTACTCTGGATTGTGATTTTGGAACCAACTCAGGGCTCAGGCAGATAAATACCAACACCCAGCTTACAGGGCTAACCTAATCTCATCATGTTTTAATAGATCCAGCAAATTTGTAAACTATTTGCTATTTGTAAAACCAGTCAGGTACTGAAAGGGGGGTGGAAATCACACTCCTGCACTTCTAGAGAATCAAAAAGGCAAAGTTGTTGCATTTTTCCACCAATACCTACCCAGAGACTAAAAGTTTTGGTATATCCACGCTCAGGCCCTCCGCCATCTCTCTGCTGCCAATGTTGGCAACGCACTGTAGGGCCAGCGTGATGTGTATGGGGTTGCGACCAGCCAGGTCGTTGCGAATGGCCTGTATCACAAGCTTCATCAGGTCGTTGTTCGCCCCAATCAGCACAGAAATGAATAGGTAGCCCTGAAAAAAACAGTACTGACCCTTAATTTCAACTTTTTTCAATGTTGTACTTATACACAGGTAATGCAGTCTGCAAAACTAACTTTTTTGTCTTTAAAGCCCATTTGGCTATGAAACTTTGAAAATGTCATAGCCAGAGGAAATTTTTCATAGCCAATTTTTTTTTAATTAATTTACAGTGACATTATCATGAAAGGACAGGGACAGACCTAGACGTCTGAGCTTTCAGTTTAAACATTGTTGACCTTAGCAGAATAATAAAAGTGTAATTCTCTGCAGCAAGTATTTACCAGTAAAAATACAAAGCCGGTGCTCACAGGTATCGATCTTAATCATATGAATGATAAACACTGTTACTGTTATTTCAAAGCCATTAATAACACACATTCAACCGTTTAACTTAATTTATAAAAACCCTCGCACTATTATTTCATTTAACGGCGTAGAATGCAAGTTCAGTTTACCAAAAGTATTACGACTTTTGAAATACGAGAGCCGGACTTTACACTCTATAACATCAAAGGGAAATCACTAATGAAAGTAAGGAAAGTAACCAAGCGGTGTCATTGTAAGAATTTACACCTGAAATGCCGAAATTGATTATTTATTGGTGTATTTTCTCGGATTTATATTTCATCGCAATTCAGGCGATCTATAAATCAATTCTTCAATAGCCAGAGCCGAGATTTCATCGCATTGGCGATCAGGCGATGGGTTAATTTTGCAGACTGGTAATGTTTCAATTTAAAACCAAACGGTCAAGTTCTTGTAAAATGTGATTCACTTTAACCTGAATTTCAATAAGCTTGTCTTTACTATGTACCAAAGGGGAAATAATTCTGCTAAAGGCAGGTCAAAGTTATAGGCCTTGGTCAGTGAATGTTCTTATAGACTCACAACACATGTGTGAAGAGAAATTTCAATACCTATATTGTATAAAAGGATATAGAGTTGTAAATTGTGTACAGGGGCAAAATTCTGCATAATTGCAGATCAGAATACAGTGACCTCATGACAATGACCCTTAACACATGTGTGAAGTTTGTTATACCTGTAGCAGAAACAGTGATCTGGAAATTTTAGTACAAAAAAATGTGCATAATTCTGCTAAATTGCAATTAAGAGTTATTGAACTTGGTCAGTGACCTAATACAATGATCCTGAATACATGTTTTAAGTTTCAATTGAATACCTGTAGTAGAAACAGTGATATGGAGATGTTGCACATAAAACTTAACCAGAGAATTATCCAGATGTCAACATTACAGTTAGTAGCATACACAATGTAGCTCTGACTTTAAATGACCTAATGCTAAATACAAAATGTGAAAGAGTTACTCACTATCTGTTTCTCTGTGTATCTGTTAGAGCTTAGAAGATTGACAGCTTCCATGTGACCAAAGTCAATATCATGCCCCAGCAGGAATATGAAGAGAAGTTTGCACACGTACTTCTTCTTTTGGTACCCATCAAGAGTTTTGTCCCCTGAAAGAAGTTGAAGCAATAGTTAACAGCAACAAAACAGTGCATTATTTTATTGCTACTTACTCTCAATGGCAACTTAAATCCCTAATTGGCTTGTAAATTGTATTTAAGTTCCTACTTCAATAATCAATTCCTGAAATTGATTGGTAGTAAAGCAGATTTTTAACTTTCTGAGGTACAATTCCTTAATAGCATGCTTTTTGGTTACTTATTCAAATTTCTTAGAGTAAACCTTGTATAAAACATAATTAGAATGGTATCAACACAATTTACAAACCTTTGAACTTTGAACGGATGTTGGCCAATTCCTTATTAATCCTTTTTATTTCTGCTTCCTTGCTTTTACCTACAATACACAAAATTTGTATGCAAACATTGACAATATTCACAATTAATTCACATCAAATTTCTTTATTTTCAATTACACTGTACTCACTTAAAAATATAATATACCAATAATAACATATTTTGCATTATCATCTTAACAATGCATTCTAATTATTCTGATTGGATAAGACCCCCATATTTCCCTGTGAACCCACTTTGTATGCAAATGAACTTGAAAATATTTATGACCGACTACTTTTTTATCAATTTGTTACCAAATGATGTAATTGTTTTCCATTAAGCTTAACAACGATACCTTTCATTTGTCAATAGCAAAATGACATCATTGTTTGGTGTGAATGTTGGAGCAATGCTATTTTTAAAAACATTTACCAAATTTGTAATCAGATTTGTATGCCATTAAAAATAACAAGGATTGAGGCCCTTATTTTTAAGAAATTTCACCTTATAAACATTTTGTGTGGTCAGTGTTAATGCAAATTCACGTACACACTATAGTTATTTCCCCGACATTTCATGCACCCATGCGGACAAATGCTACAGTCAAGTTACCATTACCGGATCATTACCCATAGCAGATCACTTTGATGTTCAAGACTGCGTATCGTGATAAATAATTTACATTTTTAGATGATACTTTGCACAAAGCATCTTCAAGGCCTGTTCTTTAAAATGCATTGATATGTCGTAATCGGAGCTACTCTTTTTCAAACATTTCGGTATGTTTTGCTGACATGTATATACGACTGTTTTGACTTCCGTCTCGTTTCCAAATCGAGGTTGAACATTTTTCATGGCCACATGCTATAACTCTGTTGGAAAGTAGGAAGTTTACGCATTAATTTAAATGCCATTTAGTAGTCTTTCTGCCTACAAAAGTCCATTTCAGTTTTGATTTGTGTTTAAGATTTTACAACACCTTAAATGAAATGAAGAATTAGGGCAATAACGGATCAAGCGTGATAATATGCGTATTTATAATATATATACTATATTGAAATATATGCAAACCTTGTTGATTCTTACAGTAAACGATCTCAATCGTAATGTTTTATTTATGTTCCATATTCAATATTGATGATAACCTGGTAGATATGATTCAAACTATTTACATGGTTTATAAGATGCCCATATCTTTTCGATCTATTTAGGATTTTCAACAGATAATTTACACAAGAACACCATGCCTTAAGTGTAGATACAAGGTAACATATAGAAAACAATTAATAAAATCAAAGCGCTGAAGGCACTGAATTTGTTCGCTATTGCATTATTAAATCTTAGAAGCAACTCAGTTTTCAAACGTATGTTATAGCTTTTTATATCGCAAGTTTGAAATGAACTCAACCCATTCAAATTTTAAAGAGTGTGTCTTAAAGCACAGGTCGAGATGTGTGTGACTGTTTATCCTTATATTTATGTTATAGAGATAACTTAGACAAAATAACAACAATATGTCTTTTTATTCACAATTGGTAGCTGCTCTGGCAACCATCTTCAGAATTGTGGTTGCATTGCTTAAGAATAACAAGCATATAATCATGTACAGGTCGTGATATGTGTATCTAATACTTTATCTATTTTCTTTAAATTATTGAGAAACAATTTCGGCCACATGACAGACTTTTAATGCAGCATTAAGCCCCGTTTTCCCTGAAAGCAGCCAATATGTACAGATTTCAATGATAAACTTACTGTAATAGACACTAGACTGGCCAATAGACAATCCCAGAAATCGATACCTTCCCGGATTACCCGCCCCTGAATACTCTCGCGCGCCTCCAAAACGGTACTGAAGAAATAAACATGGACCTATATATGTGTGTATAGGTCCCTACGCAAAACAAGGAAGCGAAACGGGTTTATCAAATATATTTAAGGATTTAAGAGTTTCTGTTATCGATCTGACAACCACATAATAGTTCGTGTTTTTTTTTTAAATATAAATTACGTAATTAGTAGAAATAAGGTTCATCTGCATTCGTTTAAGAGTAATAAAACACAGCATGGACATGGACCTATTTGTGTAGGTCCCTGGCATGAATAAGGTCTTGATTGTCATTTAACATGTTATTTAAAGGTGACGCGTGATATCTTATCTTAATTTCGGTATCTACACATGTGCAGACATGTGGTGTCACGGGCAAACCCATAAACGCTTTTAATTCACACTTGGAACATCGCCGCCCATTTAGCGAATTCGTTCGCGCCTTTATCGCTGATGTTTTTTTCAAGAGATGTATGTTGCTGTCATTAATAATCCGTAATTAAAGAAAAATAAATCACTTATTTTGTTCGTGTTTTTGTTTTTCAATCGTAAATTTAGACCGTTTTACGAAAATTTAATAAAGACATACGTTTAGGAAATCTAGAGAACACAATTGAAACTATTTAAGTTTATTTAAGGCTCATTATTTTTCATGTTGAACATTTCAACCGTGAATTAAGATGTTATTAAGAAAATTTAATAATATTTCAGGCAACATGTAAAACGTTATTTAAATAATAATATAAGAAAGTTGTAGACAAAAGCTGATATGTCCTTTTCAATAAAAAAGTATGACATATCCTGACATCTTACACAGTTTTGCAAGCGAATAACTCCCATACTTGTTCATTTAAATCACAAAATTCATTTCCGGCTAGATATTTTTGTATTAGCTTGAGAGCGATTTTTAAATAAAAGATTGCTAAAAACCACTTTNTCTCAATAAACTACTCAAATTACTTCCCTTTATTTCAACAATACCGATTCAGAACCCTTGTTTAATAATAAATGTGTATGCATTTATTGGCATTTATGCTTTTATAAACTAAGTTATTGAAAATAAAAATAAAATTCTTGGCAAGATGGTAAAATTAGAATAACCACCCTATATAAACGACTAATGTTCATTTTAAGTGTAAGTATAATAATCACTGCCAAATAAATGTCTTGCAAATTATTCAAACCCATTCAAAGAATTGTGCGATATGTTGCAAACTACATAATGTGTGTACAAACTGATAAAAACCACTGTGGGAAGCTGTAAAACACCCTTTGTTAAGCTAATTGCTTTCACCCAGTGGTCTCTACACACCACATCTGATGTGTTCTAATATATCAAGTCAATGATAACACAACTGCCGAATCTGTCACTCATGCTTCAAAGAGTTAATGGACTCAACGATTTCCTGTGTCGGCAGATAAAAAAGCCCCTTAGAAAATTCCCCACGCTTAGCACCTGTTAAAGAAGGACAATTGGAAACCGGTTCAGGGCAGTTTCTGTCTGTTTATAGTTAGGATTGTTGAATTTATGTAGTGTACTGGAATAGTTGGATTATATTTGAAGGTAAATCTGGTTTTGGAGTCAGAAAAAAATGTTTCTTTGTTGATTTTTTTTACCCCGTCTTATTAGCGAGTCGATGCAAAATACATTTTTTTAAAGCAAATGTGGGGGCCCCGTTTTATAGTCAATCCGTCTTATAATCGAGGAAATACGGTATATGGGCAGGGGGTTTTCCAGCCTTTTTGGATAAAAATCATATAAATTATGGTTATATATTTTGTAGGTTGTTTACAAAATAAAATTGAGATATATAGTCTAATACTCATAAGTCATAAGACACTTCTTCCAGTGGGGGGGGGGATTTATTTTTGAGAATTGGGGAAAAAATATGCATATTTGGCATGGGGAATGGGTCCGACTATCGGACCCGTGAGATAGGCAGAAAAAGGCCTGAACACAGTTCATGTTTCGACAGTTCAAATAGCGTGTTAGATGTCCCCCTTGTGGTTTCAATCACGTGATCCATTATGGCTACAACTGATCCTTAATGCATCAATTCTGCGACGAAAGAAAGGTTTCACAAACACATTTTGCCTGCGTTTAAAAATAAGACTATGTGCTGAATCAGTAAGCAAAGGTTATATTTTATCAAACTGGTTAAAAAGAAGTCTCAAAACAGTTATTGCTTTTTACCAGAACAACTTTATTACGCTACTGATCCGGTAATGGTAACTTGACTGTATTCAATTCTTCAATACATTTCTACTCGAGAATTATATTCAACCACTCACAGTTTCTAATATCTGATATGAACACTGCCAGGCCGCGCATTCCATCTCCTTTGACTGTAGGCATCTTGACACTGTATCAAAGAAACCTACAATTGAATTATATACATTTATTTAGTATTTAAGACAATAATGAAACAGCCATGAACCTTTTAGTTTTACTTTATGTAAATTACCATTTAAGATCAATAATAAAATATTGAATTGACATTTACAGATAATAATCAGTAAATTATTGATAAAACTAAATAAATATTAAAAAGTAAGAGTGCATTACGAGCTGTGTTAATTCCCAAGTAACGTTGCATGTCATCCACAATTCCATCAATCAATTTCATTTTCTTTGAATGGCTATAACATTAACAAGCCGGTCATGTTTTTGAATGCCCATAGGTAACAATCAAATTCTCAGTGAGTGCGGTCGATAAAATACCACATATACGCACCTTTTACATCGACCACAAGTCTAAGAACAGCTAAATAAACGCGTATACGTGTAAAACTAAAGTGGGAGGTGTATCATCCTTCACAAATGGCAGCCATTTGCAATTTGATTATGGAGCGAAAACGAGGCCGTAATGTACACCCACAAATATATTTAGTCGTCGTAAAATGTGTATCATTTGATATTATAATATATTGACGTTAATTTATCGAATAATTGATAAATTTCTAAGAAATAAAATAACAAACATTATTTAAATCTTTAATATTTTCCTCGCGATAGCTTCTACGTCATCTCCAAGGTGATTCCCAAATATTTCAATATGGCGGCCTACGTGAAATGTAAATAAAATAACACAAACACATAGATTTCATCGAAAGTATATTCGTCTACGCCTTCATTATCAAGTAAGGCTTTACATAATTCAATAAAATATTGATACAAATGATTGTCTCTATGCACATAACTCAAATACTTGAACATATTTGATATATTTTGACAATTATAATTAACAGGTGCTTGTTGGTGCAAGTAATTTTAACATTTTGTAGATGCGAGCTTTTGTGCATGCTCTGCTTCGAAATTGTATTACCTATATCTAGATTTGTGAATGATTATCAAATCAAATGTAATATTTCTAACAGTTAATTTTTCTTAAATTGGTGTTTATAAACTAGTAATTAATAGGTTCTATATTGTATTATCTTAATTAATTAATAAATAGGTAACGGTTTGGGGAGAAAGCGTCTGACATTCTCTCATTATCGAGTCACTCATGTGTTAGAAACTGTGTATGCATCAGTTGAAAGTAGCGAAATTATATTTTTAAAAAACATGAAGGTGAGTGGAACACATGTCAAATGTGGAAGAAGTCATATCCCTGGTTAGAAATCTTAGTGTCAACATACTCCAATGATAATACAATATAGAACCTATGAATGTCAGAAGTTTCCTCCCCAAACCCTTTCCTTCCAAGATGTTTCCTCCTCAGACGTTTCCACCCCAAAATGTTGATATTTTGGGATGGAAACGTCTGCACTTTGTTGAGATTTTGGGATAGAAACGTCTGCACTATTATTATTATATATATTGAAAATGACAAAGTTTTTTTTTTTCAATTGGCCTATGAGGGTAGTTTAAAACAGCGCTTTAGATAACTTTTGGGGTATATTGGGTAATCACCCCCTGTTTTTGACAACAATAGGGTTTTTGTAAATTCAATAGAGTTTTAGCAAAAAATGTCACCCCCTACGTTTGAGCTTAATTGGGTTTTTCACCCCCGGTTTTTTAACTCAATTGGGTAATTTAGGGAATGACATATATAATATAATAAAAATCTACTAAGGTTACTATATTATTTATACAAATGGAATTTAAAAAAGTACCTGTACATAACAACAAACAATTACTGAATTTCTGATCAAAGTCTGGTCCTTAGGCTTAAATTGTACACTACAAGATCTACCTGATCACATATGCATGTGAAAAATAAATCAACATTTGTAGCAAAATCTCCGATAATAACGGGCGAACTACATTCTCGAAATGATCACATCTTGCAACAGATCTTTTTGCAAAGTAGCACAGAAGTTTTCGGTTTCCCCAATATTCTGGGGTAAATACCTGTCTAACGTGTTTGTTTGTGTAATGACTCTCTTTTTACGTCCACGAGTGGCCATTTTGATTATTTCAGAAAATTAAAGTAGAAATCGGACGGGTCTACGAATAATTACAATACTACCCCACAGATTGATAACCGCTGAAAAGACTGCCTTATTTTCTTCATTATAAGGACGGCATTTAACTATCCGGTACATTTGTGTACGGAAAATAACCAGTCTAAAAAATACGTCCGGTGTTCGTAAGAATTGCGTTTCGTGACGCAAGGTTTTTTACGGGAATTACGTTATTAAATTTGTATTTGCGTTTTTGTACGCTTAATTTTGAATTTAATTACGTTTTGGGTTATTTTAATTGCGTAATAACGCAAATACGCTTGTTATCTATTGCGCTGGTTTAAAAGAAATAAATAGATCAAATTAGAAGTGATAAAAATGAAATAATGATGAAATCAAAATAATAAATAAAGAAAAAATATTGATTTTTTACAAATAATGTTATACTTGCATATGATATTATAAAATTAATATAATAATAATCTTATAAATAAAACTTAAATCCATTCATTACTCAAAATATGTTAATGTGACCATAAATTATAGCCAATTAAGAACCATTAAAGTTGTTTCTTTGCTGTGTAAGTTGTTTATATGTAATTAATGCCATCACATGCGCTGTGGCATGAGTTGTTCATACAATTATTGTGTATTGCTTCAAATTAATATTATGAAATCGAAAATATACATCATTTTTTAATCTTAATATTTGTTGAAACCACACCTGTGGCTGAAACTGGTATATTGTATAACAGTGTACACACTGTTGATTGACAGCCTAATTGACACTTTTACACCTAACTGATTGAATCACAGTTTAATCCCTTCCTTGTGTATCTAATTCCATTACATCAGGTTTGACTGCTGTTATTAAGAGATGTCTGTTTGAAAAGTATGATTGAACAAGTTACAAATATAGAAATAGATACAAAAAGATAATTTAAAAATGATTTGAATATTGTCTCTTTGATATATTCATTAACACTCAATGTATGTGAGTGACGGTACTAATTTAAGACATAAGATAATCTAACACTGTATATTGTGAATTGGGAATAAGACATCAATTTGGGAAAGATATAAACTGTTTGAGATCAGGAATGGAGCCAAATGTATGCACCTTATTGGAGCAAAAAAAAACAACAGTTCTCAGCTACTCTCATTTGCAAAGCTTTCTGTTTCATCTGGAAGGTGGCTTCCATCTGTGCAGCCATTGAAAACTGGGGCTCCTCCAAGAGGATAATGCGCAAGTGCTTTGACATAACTATGTCAAGACAGACACTTGTTGTGTCTTTCTTGTGCTGAAGCTTGAGACACAGCTCTTATTGCTGGCCTGTAGGCACCACATTATGTAAAACTGATGATTGATGCCGTATTGAAAGTATGTTTGGGAGCCACGTCTTCGCCAGATGTTCCACTTTTCAAAGGGTTCCAGGAATACTGGGGATTCATTGACGCAGCAAAGTATGAAACGTGCTTTGCAGATGATCATGTGACGAGTCTTGTTGAACTTGTACAAAAAACCAACATTGAATTTGCCTGCAAGAACCTTGAACAGAGTTTGCCCAGAGATGACAATAAAGAATTCTTGGAACACAAGATTGTGTTTAATGATGCTGCTCCTGCACAAGGAGTGCAATTCATGTCATCTGGTGCAATAAACCATGCCCGTTGGATGTTGAATGTTTGTGCCATGCGAATAACTGTTGATCTGACTTCATTCAAGAATAAAAAGTTGCAAGACTTTGCCACAGCAAAGTCTGTGAATCTGATACAAATGATGGAACTTCTGGGTGGATTTCTGGTAGTTGATACAGAATTGTGGCAGATGATTTAAGGCATGTCTCAGGTGTAGTCAAGTCTCTTAACCCTTTCCTTGTTAGATACACACTTTGACGCACCTGAACAGACTGCGAGTTACTGGCAGGCTTTTCTGGTTTTATTATGGTTGCATTTAATCATTTTCACTTTGCTTCTGAGTGGGAAAGGGTTTAATGAAAGTTGTCAACGACCAAGATGAGCGTTGAATGGCTGTCATTCAGGATCAATAACCTGTGATGAAATGCAGCTCAGCCAGCTGACATGCAATTCCTTTTTCAAGTAGTGACTGTGTTAACCATCTTAGATTGTATCCAGAAAGCATGAAACATACTTTTTCCCGGCTGAAAGTCGTCTTTTCTTGTTAACTGAAAATACTATAAAATTGAGAATAAAATTGTATCCAATATTTTGTTGACTGAAGTCGAAGCTTTAATTTGGGAATTTAAGGCAGTTGTTTTGGAAAAATATACACATTTTTGAGATTGGAAATGGTGCCTTATTTTGCAAATTTGACAAAAAAAAAAAGACTGCTTGAATTGTTTCTTTAAGCTCTAACCTTAGTTCCTGTTAACACGTAGAAAAACCTTATTTGAACTATTTGTATTCTATTATATATTTCAATAGATCTATGGCATAATTCAAATATGCTTGTCTTTGTATTCATGATCAAGTCCATGAATTTTGGAGCACTGATAAAAGAAAAAAAAGGAAATGAAAGGTGAACTTGCAGTGAAGGTTTCCACATAGGCTGTATAATTATAGAATGGATGGTTGGTTAGCTTTAAAGCATCAAGCTGGTTTAGGATTATTGTAACGGTTTCCAGTCCTTTTCCTGGGTAGAACTAGGACTTGGTGTCTTTGGGGGGTATCTAAAGAACGCTCTCACTGTGGGTATTGAACCTTTGACCTCCCGCTAGCTAGGTGGGTACCATATCCTTTATGGTCAATGGTTGAATCACCTCTTAAATATTGTAGGTGAACCATTTCAGCAGCTCGTTTACAATTTGCCTTTTTTAGCTCACCTGAGCCGACGTGCTCATGGTGAGCTATTGTGATCGCCTTTGTCCGTCGTGCGTTGTGCGTCGTGCGTCGTCAACATTTACCTTGTTAACACTCTAGAGGTCACATTTATTGTCCAATCTTCATGAAACTTGGTCAGAACATGTGTCTCAATAATATCTTGGACGAGTTCGAAAATGGTTCCGGTTGGTTGAAAAACATGGCTGCCAGGGGGCGGGGCAGTTTTCCTTATATGGCTATAGTAAAACCTTGTTAACACTCTAGAAGTCACATTTATTGTCCAATCTTCATGAAACTTAGTCAGAACATTTGTTCTAATGATATCTTGAACGAGTTCGAAAATGGTTCCGGTTGGTTGAAAAACATGGCTGCCAGGGGGCGTGGCAGTTTTCCTTATATGGCTTTAGTGTATAGTAAAACCTTGTTAACACTCTAGAAGTCACATTTATTGTCCAATCTTCATGAAACTTAGTCAGAACATTTGTTCTAACGATATCTCGGATGAGTTTGAAAATGGTTCTGGTCTGTTAAAAAACATGGCCGCCAGGGGGCGTGGCAGTTTTCCTTATATGGCTATAGTAAAACCTTGTTAACACTCTAGAAGTCATATTTTTGGTCCAATGCTCATGAAACTTGGTCAGAATATTTGTACTAATGATATCTGGGCTGAGTTCGAAAATGGTTGAGATCCGTTAAAAAACATGGCCGCAAGGGGGCGTGGCATTTTTCCTTATATGGCTATGTAGTAAAACCTTGTTAACACTCTAGAAGTCACATTTATTATCCAATCTTAATGAAACTTGATCAGAACATTTGTTCTAACAATAGCTCGGCTGGGTTTGAAAATGGCTATGATTCGTTGAAAAACATGGCCGGCGGGGGGGGGGCAGTCGTCCTTATATGGCTATAGTGAAAACTTGTTGACGCTATATAATAGCCACATTTATTGGCAAATCTTCATGAAACTTGGTCAGAACATTTGTCCCAATGAAATCTTGGCAGAGATTGAAACTGGGTCATATGAGCTCAAAAACTAGGTCACTAGGTCAAATATAAAAAAAAACATGTTAAAAGTCACTTTTTTGGTCCATTATCTTCATGAATCAGCTTGCATTTTTTCAGAATAGTCTAGTTCCTTTTGCTCTCAGGTGAGCGCCTTAGGGCCTGATGGCCCTCTTGTTTAATCTATAGGGCAAATGTTCTGAGAATGTGCTTAGTTTGCAGTTACTCTGTAGAAAGAAACCTTAATTATTATAAAGGCCTTTTCCTGGCCATTTTGGGAAAGAATGCAATTTTGGGATTGGGATTTTTTTTGCGCATTAGATTAGTCCCTGATTTGAGAAAAAAAACAATTTAATATAACTCTTTAAAATAAGTCAAATTAGAGGAACAAAGTAATGTAAATTAAAGTTATACACTTTGTTAGATGTAATTGAAATAAAATTTAGATATAATAATCATTACACACTTATTTATAAAAAAAAAAAAATGGTTCGGGAATGGGCCTGTTTAACAGACCCATGGATAGGCCAGGAAAACGCCTGTTATATCCTGTGATATCAGTTCTCTACAGAACACCGGTGTGCATGTATGTCAGCTTTGTCAATATTGCATGAGTTATGATTATGATCCCATGGATTGTTTGAACACATTTTGCAAAGCCTACTTAGTTTGCTCACAACATGAAACCATCTATCAACCGCCCATATCAGTATGGCCTTTCGATATTGAGCTATTGGAAAATTAATATCTTTTGTTTAAACAAAGTACATGGGGAAAGTGTTTGTTGTAGGAAAAGCCTATAGCTGGGGGCTGATTTAGTATGCTGGAACTGTTAAGTTGATGTTATAAGATTTATGATATGCAAATAAGCTGTTCAATTAAATAATTTGAATAGTTGTTTCGACATTCTGAATTCTAGTACCGGTTATTCACTTTATTATTCCTTAAGTTTTAAAATGTGATAAATCTTGTTCACCCTCTCACACCAGCCAGTAAATAAAACAAATATTTTTTAAATGAGCCGCACTCTGTGGAATGTTTTTTTTTATGCATGTGCGTAAAGTGTCGTCCCAGATTAGCCTGTGCAGTCCGCACAGGCTTATCAGGGACGACACTTTCCGCTTTTATTGTATTTTTTGTTTAAAGGAAGACTCTTGTTGATGAAAATCTAGTTTAGGCGGAAAGTGTCGTCCCTGATTATGCCATGCAGATTGCACAGGCTTATTTGGGACAACACTTTATGCCCATGCATTAAACCACCTTTTCACAGAACAAGGCTCAAATGTATTTGGTAAGGAATATTTTATAACTGTGAGCTGGGGCAGTATTCCAAAAATGACAGGTCAGGGACCTTTTTGTAATTGACTGGCCAGTGAATCAGAATTTGGGCCCGTAAAGGTTTGGAGAAATCCACACCTTTTTGCCAGTACCGGTAATGGTTTTGGGACTGTCACGGAGATTGTATCAATAGAATCCAGTGCTCCAGCTAGGCACCTCCCTGCTGTTCCGAAACAGCGCCCTGCAGTTCTGAGGCCCCACCCTGTCCTTTTGATATGTCCTTAAATTTATAAATGGCACAATTACATTTACTTATTTTAATTTATTAATATCTTGTTAAACTGTTATTGATGTATTCCCTTATTGTAGACATTTTATTCCCACTGTTTAATAATTGAAATAATATATTATAACAAATATTATATTATAATATGCAACAGGGAACGTCCCTGATGAAAAGCCTGCTCGCTGAAAAGTGCCCTTTTGAGAAAACAGTACACGCTCAAAAGTGCCCTTTTGACAAAATATCCCTCCTGCTCTTTTCAAATCTTAGCTGGACCACTGGTCAACCTAAGACATGCAATTCTAAAAATTATAGCATTATCATAAAGTCAAATAAATTTTCAGTTTCATGTGTCTTGTTACTACACGAATGCAAACATATAGAGAAATACTCTTAACCCTTTGAGCGCCGGAACCGGATTTTGAAGGCCTTTGCAAACAGTTCGGATCCAGATGAGACGCCACAGAACTTGGCGTCTCATCAGGATCCAAACTGTTTGCTATTCTGATAGTATATTCTTTAAAAAAAATCAAAGAAAATGCTAATTTTAGAAATTTAGCAGACGACATTTTAGCAGACGACAAATTTCCCAGCATGCAAAGGGTTAACGATTATATTAGCCCCAAGTAAATTTAATTTCTATGTAATCGGGGCAAAGTGTATGCAATCTATCAAAATGTTTTGACAAAGTTTAAATTCGCTCAGGTATATTTGAACAATGGATTGCAAAATCCCAGTTACTTCATTTTTGTCATCGATTATAGTTTGATTATTGATATTCCAACTTTTAGCTCAAAGATTTACTCAAATACAGTCATGTGTAATTGTTTCTTGGAGTATATTTAACTCTTTCAGCGCTGGAACCGAATTTTGAAGGCCTTTGCAAACAGATGAGACGCCACAGAACGTGGCATCTCATCAGGATCCAAACTGTTTGCTATTCTGATAGTATTCTTTGAAAAAAATCGAAGAAAATGCTGATTTTAGAAATTCAGCAGACGACATTTTAGCAGACGACAAATTTCCCAGCATGCAAAGGGTTAATTAATTTATTCACATTGTGAATCAATTTTTTAATAATCTGAAGAGCCTTCAATGAAACAATGAATTTCAATAGTTTGCATAAGATAAGAACTGCTGAGTTTGTTACCGGTATTGGGCAACTGGTCTTTGAAATGTAATGAACCATAATACATGTAGAGTCAAATGCTTTTTAAAAAGTTTTTCCATGTTTTGCGAATAATCCATTAAAGGTGGATTCTTCAATCATTATTTGTACATGGATATACATGGTATTTGGTGGGTTTTAATAAAGCAATGCATGTTATAAAGTTATCTGATTTTATGTATAAATATTATTTTATTTTGTGTGAAGAGCTCAAGGTGAGCTATTCTGATAAATGGATTTTACTGTTAATCTTCATTTGATTAAATCTTTTGTTTTTGAGAAGATCATGTTTGAGGAATTTGTGTCATACAGTTTTCAAAACTGTCATGTTTTCTTTGTTTTTAATCCATACTTTTTTTACAGAACTACTTATTAAAATAGTTTTTTTTATGAATAATGAAAGACGGACCTATCAAAAATATGTAAAACAAAATCAGACCTTGCCTCTTTAAAGTACTGCAGCATTTGATGTGATACTTTCTAAGCTTATTGTAAGTGTTGCTATAGATTGGGTCAAGATCTGCTAAGACATGTGTCAACAAGGTGCAAGGTAACACCTCCCAAGTCCACATCACATGATAACAGTGACATCTCTTAAGAGTGGATCACTGATTCCTCCATTGAAATTTAATTAAAATTGTTAACATTTACAAGAAATTAAAGACAACCCACACCATAATTTCACCATAACAATTAAAAATGGTTTTGATCTGTTCAAGTTTTTGATTTTACATAGTGGAAGTTTTTAATGATTTTGAATTAGTCGATGTCGAAAGTTTATCATGAGGTCTGATTATTGAATACTAATTTTGCACACATTGACGTTTGTGTCTTATGAATTATCAATAACATCAATATGGATGTATCCATCTAGGGATTTGGAAATGGAATTTGTAATGCCTTTTACCCAGCAAACTTGACAGGGCGTCCATTGGAAAGTCATTTTTCATGTGTTAGTGAAAGTGAACATTTGAGTTATGAATTTTTGGAATGATTTACAAAATGATGAGAATTGTTTTATTTTTTTAGTTTTAACAATGTAAGAGTTTTGCTGTGATGTTTCAAACAGCTCTTTGGAGTAATTATGTGATACAATTGAAATTTATAAATTTATGGAAACCAGAAAAAATAGTTGTTTTTTTTATTAAAAAATGAACACTTTATAAGATTTTGAAAGGTATTTGAAAAACTTCTGATTGTTTTCTGTTCAAGAATTTGTTTTATATGAAAACCGGCATATTGTATTGTAAGTCATAAGATATAGTTTTCAAAGCCATCGCCATGTTGAGCTCACTTCGTTTGGAGCTACGGTCAAGCCGTTGGCATGGACTTAAAGTGATGGAACCTATACACTTGTACACAATCTTCAATAGTGAAAAGATTTGTGCAGTGAAAGTTGTTGATTCGTCTGAAGAAATTGACTTGAACAACTTGTGGTCACGTACGAATAAATATGAATCTAAATGTGTTAAAGATAATCATGAGATGTCATCAGCTGGCAAAGAAACCAAAAGTGATGAGTCATCAAGGGATTCTTCAGAAGACAAAGATGGTGTTTCTGAGATCAATGAACATGCATTCAGAGCCAAGAAGTCTGTATCCTTTGGGCCAGTTGTTAATCATGTAGAGGATTACCTTTCTAGCGCAACAGATCTGCTGGAAACTACTGATAAGGATCCCGTTGTAGCAAGTTTGAATGGGAGGCAGCAGCTGGAAGTTAATTATTCTTGTCATGGCAAATGTCAACTGTTTCAAAATGGAAATGGAAGTATTTTGAAAGGAATGGAAAGAGACCACAGTTCAACATTACAAATGGCTATACATGAACCAGGAGATGAAAACGAGATGCTTGAAATTGATGTTGAAAGCATCATGTCCAGTGAGAAAAAATCCAAGCAATTAAGTCAGGCACATGATGAAATATTTGAAAGAAATAGTAGCATATGTCCAGAAAATTATGTAGTCATTAAGGTGATAACCGATGATGTTTGTAATGAGTGCAAAGATAATGAAGACAAAGAAAATCAAGATACAAAAGAACCAGACAAGCATGTGCCATTTCAAAAAGCGCAATTTTTATCGAACATTCTTTCTGTCAATCAGGCTTTCTCTGTTAAACCACCACTGAACTTTTCTCAGCCTGTGTTCCACCGACAAAAAATAAATCGTCCATCCATAAACAGGAGATTTCTCAACAGTCAAATAATTGTACCTGAAAGTGTCAAGAAGCGATCATTTGTTGAGATGAGGAGACTTTCTGATATAAAAGAAGTTTGTAAGAGAAGTAGTCTAATGGAAAAGGGTTAGCACACACCATGTTTCAATGTTTGGTAGTCAGTCATTCTTTAGCTATGATGTTTGTCAATGCTTTGGGTATTGTACTTATCAAAACTGGGAATTCAGAAATGTGAACTTGAAATTGGGAGAAAAAATGAAAAGAAGTTTGAATAAATACAAACTTAAACTATTGTTTTAGTGTTTGTAATTTGATATTGTTTGTCTATCAACATTTAGGTAAAGTAATTATTTTTTACTACTTATAAACAAGTTCCCAGTTACTAAGGATTTTGTAAAATCTATCGTGGCAAGTACAAATTTTACTAAGCCACCACAAAAATAGAAAAACTGATCAATGAACATGTGTATATTGGTTATTTACCAAAAATTACATATGTACACGTAGTTCCTTTCTTTGCTATAACTTTGATTTTTAGCTCACCTGATTGCTCAGGTGAGCTTTTGTGACCGGTCTTTGTCCATCGTCCGTCCGTCCATCCACATTTGTTCGTAAACACTCTAGAGGCCACATTTATTTTCCGATCTTCAAGAAACTTGTTCAGAAGATTTGTCCCAATGATATCTCGATCGAGTTTGAAACTGGGTCATGCTGGGTCAAAAACTAGGTCACAAGGTCAAAAAAAGAAAAACCTTGTTAACACTGTAGAAGTCACATTTCATGCCCAATCTTCATGTAACTTTGTCAAAATGTTTGTCTTAATATTATGTTGGTTGAGTTCAAAAGTGGTTCCTGTCCATTGAAAAACATGGCCGCCAGTGGGCGGGGCAGTTTTCCTTTATTTGGCTACTAAGAGCAATCTTGTAAACACTCTAGAGGCCACATTTCTTGTCCGATCTTCATGAAACTTGGTCAAAAGATTTGTCCCATATGATACCTCGATCGAGTTTGAAACTGGGTCACGCTGGGTCAAAAACTAGGTCACTAGTTCAAAAAAAGAAAAACCTTGTAAACACTGTAGAAGTCACATTTCGTGCCAAATCTTCATGTAACTTTGTCAAACTGTTTGTCTTAATGATATGTTCGTTGAGTTCAAAAGTGGTTCCGGTCTGTTGAAAAACATGGCCGCCAGTGGTCGGGGCAGTTTTCCTTATTTGGCTATAGAGAAACCTTGTAAACACTCTAGAGGCCACATTTCTTGTCTGATCTTCATGAAACTTCGTCAGAAGATTTGTCCCAATGATACCTCGATAGGGTTCGAAACTGGGTCATGCTGGGTCAAAAACTGAGTCACTAGGTCAAAAAAAAAAGAAAAACCTTGTAAACACTCTAGGAGTCACATTTCATGCCCAATCTTCATGTAACTTTGTCAAAATGTTTGTGTTAATGATATGTTGGTTGAGTTCAAAAGTGGTTCTGGTCTGTTGAAAAACATGGACCAGATCAAAGCTTGAAAAACCTTGTTTATCTTTAACCACAAAGCACGCAGGCTTTGATATGTGACAAAGATTGTTCAAATCATGCCACTGGACAAGCTCATTTCACAGGTGAGCGCTCTAGGGCCATCTTGGCCCTCTTGTTTTTTTATGGATTTTGAAATAACTTGGCATTTATGTCAATCATCATAAGACCACATGTCTTGTGTAACACCCGTCTCCCTACCTCAAGGTTCAAGGTCACACTTAGGGGTCAAAACTCAAATCTGACCTTAAAATTCCTGCCTTTGCTATAGCTTTGCCATTTATTGATGGATATTGAAATTACACATGCACAACAATCGACCATCATAAGACAATGTGTTGTGTGAAATACCCTTCTCCCTTCCTCAAAGGTCATGGTCACACTTAGAAGTTATAGGTACAAATTGACCATAAAACAGCTTTGTACATAAGTGGAGTTGTGAGACAAAAGTGAAGTCTTCATAGTAAAAGGATCAACCACTAGCCCGAATCATAATGCTTTCATTGAAACGGATACAAAAAATCAAAAAGCCTGATTATATAAATTATAAAGTTGTAAAATAAAAAAATAAAAATTAGACCAAATATTGTACCTTAAAAAGTTATATTAACTTGTTTTATTTTGTCTGCTTTCAGAAATCAAAATGTCGGAAAGGAAGTGGGCGGAAAGCCGTCAGGGGAGACAACTTGTGACGACTACAAACCATGTTAATCTGAAGAGTCAGACCCACGGGGGTCCCGGGGGATTGGTCAGTTACGAGGACCTACTTATAGCGCAGTACCTTGATGAGTTGCGAAACGCGCGGAAAGGAAAACCAGCTGATGAGTATGCAGATTTATTTCTCTAAAAACAAATTATACAGGAATGGTCTTAATATATTGTTAAACACACATTTTTTCATTGATATAGCATATTTTCAGATGAATTAATTGAGATAAATGTTTATTAATTGGTTGTGAGCACATGTTATTACAACCAATGGGAAAGACATCGGACCTCGGACAAATCCGATAAAATTTGACGAGGTCCGATAATATTTCCCAAATTGTCGGACCTCGTGTCCGACAAAAAAAAAACGTCGCCATCTTGACTTCCTTTACTTTAGATCAAGTTTTTTCAAATGTCTTCATAGAACTGGTTTTCATTAAGTTGTTATTTTATTGTAATTAGAATTGTTAAACATTGTGAACGTCATAGTTGTACGTCATAATAATAAAAATAAACTCTACAAAATGTATTTTCTATTCTTTGGTAAAGAAAAACGAGGTCCGATAAAATCTGGCGAGGTCCGACAAATTTTAAAAGTTATCGGACCTCGTGTCCGACAAGATTTTTTCGTCTTTCCCATTGGTTGTTATTATGAATTTATTCCGCACTTTTTGTATTTACAATGGTCTTCCTCCCTCTTTTACACTGGTTAAGCTTGATCTTTTAAATTGGTTTGTTATTTATTGTAACCGTTTTTGAAGAGTTTGCGCACAAAGAAGACTATATTTAAATTCATCATATTTTATTGTTACAGTACTACATTTTATATAGTATATTATTGATAAACCAATGTTAAGAATAGTAAACTTCTCATACCAAATTCATGCTGGATTTTTTTCAGCGCCCAAACCACAAAGCCGTCACCATACACGCAGAAGTTGCCCCACTCAGATTACACGTTCAAGTACCGCATTCAACGCAGGCCAGCCTCTGCTTCAAACATAAGCTCCGCAGGAAAGCCGAAGATTGATGCCAAGTTTATTGCAGACCCTGCATTGTGGGACCCAGCGACCCCTAGGATGGAGGACGAAGGGACAGAAAAGTATACGCCCATCATTACGGAAAAAAGCTTGCGGAAACAGCGACCAGCTAGTGCTCCAGCTCCTATTAAACGCAGCAAGTAAGTCGTATCAAGATTTGAAAGTTCTTTGGATTTAATAATTTTAAAACTATTTAAGCTTGATAGCATCGAAAGCCTAAGGCTTANTTATTCACGCATGACGAATTCACAACCGCGCGAATCTTCGCTGATAATAGTCGGCTTAGAAGCTTGGTTAAGAGGCAATTAAGATGTTATCAATAAGGTCGAGCACGGCGGAAAACAGCGGGTGCTCATGAAAGGGCAGGGCAGCGGCCTTTGAAAAGGGCAGCGCGGCGCTGATTGGCTTTGAAAGGGGCAGGGGGGCGCTACAAAAAAGGGGCATGGCGCCGCGCCACGCTAAAACGGCCTGGATAAAACACTAGAACCAGAACGTGATGTCTTTTTTGGGAATATCTAATGAACTCTCCCACAGAGGAGATTTATAGATAGAATGTTCTATGTATTTTTGGATGTTTTAGAAACATAGTAGCTTGTTTTTCCATTGAATGCATCAAGTAAACCTTTCAAAGTTAAGTGATAAGTTTCCCGTTAGAAAAAAATATAAACTTTGTTTTAAGTTTGATGATTTAAGAAACCCTTTCAAAGTTGTGTGTGTGTGTTTTTTTGTCATTTATGATTTTATTTGCTTATTTGCTAGCTATCCTGTTGAATGAAACATATATGTGTGTTTTTTTACCACTTTTAAGTTCTTTAACATTCATGTTGAATACAACTTGAAAGTCTTATGTTTTATGAGTGTGTTGACTTTTTGTCCACTACCAGTTTCACTGGAGGGGACTTATGGTTTGCCCTATGTGTGTGTGTCAGTCAGTCAGTCTGTCTGTCAGTCCGTCAAACTTTTCTGGATCCTGCGATAACTTTAAAAGTTCTTCATATTTTTTTATGAAACTTGAAACATGGATAGATGGCAATATGGACATTATGCACGTCATTTCATTTTGTTTTTACGTCAAAAATTTTGGTTGCTATGGCAACTAATATTCAAAAAAATAAAATAAAATGACAATAGTGGAGCCGGTAGGGGACATCATTGCTTGGCAATAGTCTTGTTTAAAATGTTTTGTAACTGGTAGGAAATGACGCTATTGAACTAAATAACAAATTTATGTAACCATTATTAAGCATAAATTTATCTTTTATCTGAGGAAGTAATATACCGACACACATATACATTGTGTGTAAGGGATTTTCCAATTGGTAATTTTTAGCTCGGCTGTTTTCGAAGAAAACCCGAGGTATTGTCATAGCCGTCCGCATCGTCCGCGTCATACAAAAACTTTAACATTGGCCATAACTTTTGCAATATTGAAGATAGCAACTTGATATTTGGCATGCATGTGTATCTCATGGAGCTGCACATTTTGAGCGGTGAAAGGGTAAGGTCATCCTTCAAGGTCAAGGTCAAATGTCTTTTTTTTTCAAAACTGCACCCACAGCCGAGCATTGGCACCCGCTCTGCGGTGCTCTTGTGTATAATTAATTCCCTTGCATTTCTGAAATTCCAGTTAATGAATAAATAATAGCCAAAAAAACTATCTTAGAATATATGGAGTTTATATTGTGATGTATAAAAGTCTCCTTTCTGTTGTAAAAATATCTTATTATTTAAAATAGTTCTTGATAGAGAACACACTTTTCAATCTGTTTTCAGACTGAATAGACCAACAAGTGCTGCATCAACCATGTCCTCATACAGTAGAGGGCGACCATTCTCTGGGAAGACCATCACATATTTCTGTGGTGAGTTATTTCATTGACTCAAGGTCTAGTCCAACGTTCAATTTGTAGATAAAAAACATCAGACTGTGAAAATTGTTTGACTTCTTCTTTATTCTTATAACAATGGTGATTGACTGTTTGTCAGTATGATAACATTATATCATACCTGGAAATGGAGATAAGATATAATTTAGGAGCGTTTGCTCTTCTTCACTTTCAAAAACGTATGTGTAATTGTTCGAAATTTGAAATCACATAATCCTAGTGCATACTACAAAAAAGTGTTGAAATATGAATCTTCTGCTTTTATAACTCCATCCATCAAACCCGCTAAAAAATGGAGTCGTTTGAATTTCTCCATTAAGTCTTAATTCTCTGAAAGAGAATATTTGTGAACTCAAATTGATAACAACTATGATTTTAGACTGGAGAATACATTTGCAAGTTTCAAAATGGATTTTTCAAACCAATCTCGTTTAAAAGTACTTTTGTGCAGAAAATTTGTGAAAGTTATTTTTTGTGTAATTCCAGGCAAGAGGATCAGGTCTCAGTACCGGAAGCAGCCGAAAACAATCCGAGTCACGGCCTTCCAGAACGGAAGCAGGGAACCATTTGTTAGACTGGCAGCTCCAAACATTAAGATGGTAGACTAATATTTCCAATATTTTATAGACTGGCTTCTCCAAACATTAAGATGGTAGACTAGCATGTCCAATATTTTATAGATTGGCTACTCCAAACATTAAGATAGTAGACTAGCATGTCCAATATGTTATAGACTGGCTGCTCCAAACATTAAGATGGTAGACTAGCATGTCCAATATTTTATAGACCGGCTGCTCTAAACATTAAGATAGTATACTAGCATATCCAATATTTTATAGACTGGCTGCTCCAAACATTAAGATTGTAGACTAGCATGTCCAATATTTTATAGACCAGCTGCTCTAAACATTAAGATGGTAGACTAGCATGTCCAATATTTTATAGACTGGCTGCTCGAAACATTAAGATGGTAGACTAGCATGTCCAATATTTGATAGACTGGCTGCTCGAAACATTAAGATGGTGGACTTGCATGTCAAATATTTCAGAAAGTTCTTGTTTGACTGAACACATCAAACCTTCAAATTGTAAATTGCCTTTTTGCAATACTTTAGAAAATGTAGGACTGGTTGCCCCTAATAATTAAAGTGTTAGCTTGTTTTTTTCAACATTTCAGAAAGTGTGTGTTAGTCAGTTTCACCCAAACATAGAAAGGATAGATTGACTTTTCCAATATTTTAGAAATTCTTTGTAAGAAATTGTTAGAATGGTTGCCTCAATAATTATTCTTTTTCACAAATATTGTTAATTCAAGCATATTATTTTTTAAATGTATGCATGTAGGTCATATTCCCAAAACAGTGAAAAAGAAAACCCTGACGTGTTTGGCAAATCACTATAAATATGAAGATTTTTCATTATTTTAGCTGTTGGAGTACTGCACAGACAAGCTGAGCTTGCCGTTCGCAGCAAGACGTGTGTTCTTAGAAGATGGAATTGAGGTCTTCAGCGAGAAAGACATTCCACTGGATAGTGAGGTGTACATTTCCACAGGCGAGAACTATAAAGACCCGTATGCAACCACAAAGCGTAAGTACATACATTTTTGTGGAGAAATTGGGAGAATATTTTCTCTCTTTGATCTTGCAGGAGACATTATTTAAACGAATGGTTCTCGTGGCCTTGGCTGTTAAAAGAATCATACAACAAAAAATAAATTAAACACATAATTAATATGTCTCGAAATTTAACTGCAGACACTATTTTGAACATTTCATCCTCTTCAGAATACATTATTTTGATAAAGCTCCCAATGGTCACTGCTGTCACAAAATAAATGTAAAAAATTAAGCAGAAAATCCATATGTTGAGACTTGACAACAGACAGCATTTTGAAAAGTTTAACCTCTTTTGTAGAAAACAACATTGTGATTCATGGTTCACATTTTCACTTCTGTCAAAAGGGCAATACAAAAAAAAGCACTGAATTTATAAAACATTTTTCTGAAAATAAATTCACAGAGCCACTTCCTTCAAAAGATCAGTATGAAATAATGAGCACAAAATCCATCCGTGTTGAGATTTATCTGCTGACAGTACTACCAACATTTCCACCTCCTTTGCAGGAAACATTATTCTAACGAATGGAGCCAAGTGGACATTGTCAGGGGTAACCTTGCCAGAGGAAGGGAAGAAGAGGGTGGCCAAGCCGAGGCTTTCCAAACGAATGAAGTACGTTCAAGGGGTGAATTCTGTAGGCGGCTGTTGTGTCATTACATGTATATAAAAAAAAAATCAGTGCAAAAATCTTTGCTCTGATAGTACAATATCATAAGTATTTGTGTGACATAAATTTTTGTTGATTTTGTGGGTACACCAAACCAGGAATTAAAGTTCCTGATGAACAATTATTCCCAATGGGTGATTTTTAATTGTTTTGTACATAGTCCAATGAAGCTTGATTGCTGTTTTTTTTTACACTCAAATTTTGACTTCATTATGTATATAAATGTTTTCAGGAAGTTGGCTGATCACAAGTGTGTGCGTATAATCGTCTACCACAATGGCAAGAGTATAGAGCCTGTGGAAGTGGTGGCAGATCTTTCAAAGCAAGAGGAGGTACACATGAACATGATAAATAATATGAGACGTTCTCTGGCAAAACAAGGTTAAATGCATGTGCGTAAAGTGTTGTCCGAAATTAGCCTGTACAGGCTGATCAGGGACGACACTTTACGCCTCAACTGAATTTTTGCTATGAAGAGATTTCCTTTACACGAAAGACACAATAAAAATAGAAAGTGTTTTCCCTGATTAGCCTGTGCTTACGGCATCAGCTGATTTGAGACGACACTTTACAAACATGCATAAAGCCTGGTTTTCCCAAAGGGGGGCTCATATTTTTTTATTGTTTTGGTTTTCAATTTTTTTATTCTCGAAACATCAAGTTTAACACAAGTACCGAATTACAAAGATCATATATATGTTCAGAAAATGTGTAGCTAATAACGTAAGGAGCAAGAAAAAAATAGGGATGAAAGAAGAGCTATTTCAAAAAACATATTTGAAGATAGAAAAAAACTGAGAAAAAAAAATGCGCACAATATTGTTAGCCCAAAAATGTATTTGATTTATTTCATATTTTTATGTCCCCCAGTCTGTACTGAGGGACATATTGTTTTTGCCCTGTCTGTTGGTTTGTTGGTTTGTTTGCACAAACTTTAACATTGGCCATAACTTTTTCAATATTGAAGATAGCAACTTGATATTTGGCATGCATGTGTATCTCATGGAGCTGCACATTTTGAGTGGTGAAAGGTCAAGGTCATCCTTCAAGGTCAAAGGTCAAATATATGGGTCAAAATCGCTCAAAAGGGGACATAGTGTTTCACAAACACATCACTTGTTTAATGTTTGCAATTGGCTTGATCTCTAGTTCAAAGTGAGGCTTGGAAATCCAGATGAGAGCATTGAAATTAGCCGTTCGACTTAGCAAGACTTAGCAAGACTTTAGACCAAGAAAATGTTACGCTTTTATGAAACTGAAAATCAAATAAGTAAATTCAAAACTAAGACAGTGCAAACGACGTAAATAAATTGTAAGTAGGGGGTTTAAGAAACTTTTTTACAAGTTATACTGGGGTTAATGGTCATATCCCGAAGTGTTTAACCTTATCTGTAGCCATGTGAGGCTTCTCTCATTAATGCATGCATTTTTTCTTTCTAATTACTGTTGGAGATATAGAAAATCATGTGGCTATGTTCATTTCAGTTTTTGGTGGCATGTACAGCAAAACTAGATTTACGAAGTCACGCCAAGATTCTGTACGACTGGGAAGGCAACGAAATTACCTCCCTTGCTGAGAGTGAGTTTCTTAACCTGTTGTTGAATTGTGGAATTTGTGTTCGTTTTATTGGGAATTGATTGCGACCCAATTCAAAGGTTAAAAGTTTAAGGTAGTAAAACGAAGTTTAAAAGCTGAGACCATTTCCTTTTATTAATCAAGATGAACTTAAGTACTAAAGCTAAAATCTGTAGAACATGGAAATAGATCATGTAGATTATGGACTGCAATCAATACACCGAAAAATGTCAAAGCTATGTATAACTAGGAATTTAAAGATGGTTGTCTTCAAACTATCGATAGTTTTTTAACAACTGGGCCAAGGATTCAGAAAAGACTGGCAATATCCTGGCACATATATAAATATTTTAAATGAATTCATTTCCATGTTTTTTGTGGAAACATTCTTTTATATGCAGCTGCTGCTCATTAATTATGAATGTGTTATTTAAAAATATTTATCAAAACTATTCGATCAATAAAGCATTTGTAGTTTCCTTATAGAGAATACAAATAGTGCTGTAGATTAGTTTTGAATACAGACAAGTTTATTTGGTGAGGATAAGAAAACCTAAACCAAAAGCTCTGGCGAGTGGTTTTGGTTTTCTTGGGAAGCAAATAAACTTATTTGTATTCAACACTATTGAGTTTTCTATTTGTCCACTCCTTTTCATATGTTCTATATTTAATTTGAAAATATTCAGAAGAAAATACAACAACAAAAATATCTTTTACGTTATGAAATCAACACATGATGCTGCCCTTGTGTGCTGTTTACAACGAGGTTTAAATACAGTTGAATTTAAACAACAGAGTTGTTATTTTGTCAGTGCATGAGTTATTATGTGATAAAATTAAATCTAACTGAGATTTCACAGCGTAACAATCATGGAAATGTGCAAACCTAAATTTTTGAATAATAACTTGAGAGTAAGAAAAAAGAGGTCGGCCTTCTAAAAATGAAAATCTCAGCAACCCCATTTAATAAAATTTCCCAGTGCCGGGATTGCACTGATTTTGATCACTGCGGTAAAGTTTTTGTTGATTGCCTTCCAGCGCCGGTACTGGACGAGTGCCTGCAGCCAGGGGGCACGTGCATCCTGGGTCCAGTTTGGGTGTCCACGGGCGAGGGGTTCAGCCCCTCTGGCACCAGGGACTTCCTGCTCTCTATACAGGAAGTGCTCAACGGCCGGCTCAAAGAGGCCAAGAAGTTCAGGAAAGAGGTTTGTATTTAGGAATATTTCATTTGAGCCTTACTGTTGGAAAATGGGGTCAAATGCATGTGCATAGAGTGTCGTCCCAGATTAGCCTGTGCAGTTTGGACAGGCTAATAAGAGATGACACTTTCCGCTTTTATGGTATTTTTCGTTTAAAGGAAATCTCTTCTTAGCAAACAATCCAGTTAAGGCGGAAAGTGGCGACCCTGACTGCACAGGCTATTCTGGGACAACACTTTGCGCACATGATTTAAACCAATTTTTCCCAGAGCGAGGCTCATATTCTTGAATATTCATTTCTTAACCCTTTGAGCGCTGGAACCGGATTTTGAAGGCCTTTGCAAACAGTTTGGATCCAGATGAGACGCCACAGAACGTGGCGTCTCATCAGGATCCAAACTGTTTGCTATTCTGATAGTATTCTTTGAAAAAAAATCGAAGAAAATGCTTATTTTAGAAATTTAGCAGACAACATTTTAGCAGACGACAAATTTCCCAGCATGCAAAGGGTTAATTTTGAATAACCACTTAACCAAGGAAAAGTGCAAGTAGGTTAACTGACCACAATGATGTAACTGAAATACTGTTAAAAAGGCCGGAAAATCCAATTAAACAAACTTCTTGTTTATACATACAACTTTAAAGCTTCACTTTAAATATTTATTATTATTTTAATAAACAGTTGATCTCTCTACCTTACTGTTAATCAAAAGATGCATGTCCAAAGATTTGGAAATTTGTTAACCAGCAGATCAAGAAAAAGTGTGAATTGGTTAAATTACCGCCATGATTTGAATGAAATACTGTTGAAAATCTTGAAGATGAAATAAGCCTCGTTCTTTGAGAAATGAGCTTAATGCATTTGCCTAAAGTGTCTTCCCAGATTAGCCTATGCAGTCAGCACAAACTAATCTGGGATGACACTTATTGTCCAAACTGGTTTTTGCTAAGATATATTCCATTAGAGTGTAAAAGTGTTGACCCTGATTAGCCTGTGTTTATGGCACAGGCTTATCTGGGACAACACTTTACACACATGCATAAATCCTTGTTTTTCCAGAGCGCTGCTCAAATGTATGCCATTGTGAATGCAATGCTTGATATCATTACTCCTTTGTTTCAGCCATAAAGGGTATTAAGGAATATCATGAATATTGAGGGGTATTTTCCATTTCCTTAGAAAACTGACAAAGTGGCGTGTTTAATCTAGAAATGTTATTATTTGTTATTTATATTATTAAATGCAAACAGAATGAATTTAAAATGATGATATGAACAGACTTTCTTTTAAATATTCCCGCAGGAGCCGCTGGTTGCTTTAAACGTCCCTTTTTTTTATCCACAAACATGATTGGCCGCCATTTGTATTACAAGCTTATTTTGATTTACTTGCTTTTGATTCAAAGGTTAACTTACACTTAAACTCAACTGGATTATTGGTCAAACTGGTTACGCACTTTAATCGACTAAAATTACAAACCAAGATTTGTATTGTATAATGTCACATACTGGGCCGATTTTTAATGCGTTTTTGATTTTTTTTTCAATGCATAAAAACGCAGATACGCCTCTTATCTGGAGCTCTGCTTGATATTCATTGCAGTTAAGGTACATGCAGGATGGAGAGACAGACAACATCAAGGTGGCCATCAAGATTCTCTCCATGACTTCAGACGAGGTGGATGAAGCAATCATCTTTGTAAGACATTTCCATGATTTTTCAATATAATAATGCTGTAAGGTAACTTGTTAAATTCTTAAATAAATCAAAATATGTTCAATCTGCAAATAAGCCCAACAGCCAATTTGCAGACGAGTATGTAATGCGCTCTGCAGGTTTTACGTTTGTTTTGTTTCCCATTAATTTCTTGATACATGAAGAAACTTTATTCATTCAGCAATTTTTTAGTTTGTTTGTTGCTTTCAGACTAGAATAATGTGATAGTGTCTATACCAACTTTCAGACCATCAGCAATAATAATCTCATCTAGTCACTCGGTTAAATCAAACAGTCTGTAGCAGTCTGTCAAAGGTTTCACATTTTGTTCAGTTGGCAGATGAGAAAATCTTGTGTGTATGAATACATATTCACCAACATTTAAAGTTTTTGTCATTGCCATTTACAAACGTATTTCCAGACTGACAGCGACATCGATCAACTCACTGAGACGCTTGAGCGGATTCAAGAGAAGCTTGACAATCTGTCGGAGCTCCTGATGAAGGAGGAGGCAGAAGGGACACACTTCAGGATGAGGCACATACGGAAACTGTCCCCGGATAGTTCGTACAAAATGGTCGGAGTGCCGGGACTAAAGTTAAAGGTTTGGTTTGCAATATGATATTTGCAACATTAACACAGTTTTCAAGAATTTTATCCAGTTTGGAAATATGTTATAGGTTATCGCGGTTGTCAGCAATTAATACTTGCTAGGTAAAACAAGATGATGTTAATCCTGGACTGAAAAAAACGTCTGGTTTGAGTTTTGACAGTTTTTACATTTTTCATATACCCACATTTGAAACAATTCTTTCTGGAAAGGTTGTACAAGATGGTCCAAATACCCAGATATTAGTAAACAGTTTTGGTTGAATCTTGTAATATTGTGTACAAGAACTTTGTAAATTCCCTGATCGAAGTAAAAAGAAAAGTTTTTGTTCCTTTTTTATTTTACTCATTTCCAAGTTCAGCAAAATCCCCAAGTCATGCAAAATGTTTAACTGGTAAATACAGCAGCAAGTGGAAATTTAAAAGCACCTGTTTTCAAAGCTTTCCATTAATTACAGCCTGTTATCTCTGTTTTTAAATTTATTGTTGGTAAAGGAAAATGGAATCATTTGTGATTTGAGTTCTTTGTAATTATTCCAAATTTGCAGTCCGCACAGGCTAATCAGGGACAACATTTTTTTTCCTTTGTTGTATTTTTCGTTCAAAGGAAGACTCTTCTTGACGAAAATCCAGTTTAGGCGGAAAGTGTTGTCCCAGATTAGCCTGTGCGGACTGCACAGGCTAATCTGTGATTACACTTTACGCACGAGCATTAAACCCCCTTTTAACAGAGTGAGGCTCATATTTTTTTTACCTGAACACGGAACAATGGAACTGCATGTGTTTTTCTCCAGATCCATGAGAATGGAACTGCGAATGCTCCGAGGGAATTCTATTTCAATGTCCGCAAGGCAGCCCAGGGTAGCAGCAAGGAAATCATCATGCAGAGGGTAGGCTACACTAGTTTGATATTTTCTCTTCCGCTCAGAAGCAAAGTGAAAATGGCTATATGCAACCAGCATAAAACCAGAACAGCCTGCGAGTAACTTGCAGGCTGTTCAGGTTTTATGCTGTTTGCTGCTCATCAGTATCTAAGGGTCTGAATTAAGCCTTTTAAAATTGAAGTTAGTGAGAAAGGTCTTCAATTAAAATTGATTTATTTTAAGACGACAAATGCGTCAAAGTAGGTTTCTAAGTGGTAAAGGGTTTACAGCCTCTTTAACAGCTATTTCACTGACCTTGTTTATGGCTGAAAAACGTTTGTTATATTTGGTAACACAAATCTGCATCCTGCCATAACTAAAAAGGAATTAGACTAGGTGATGCTACAATGTTTGCCATTAATTGTAACCTTTCTTTATGTACTTTTGTCAAAGTTATTGGACGAGATGTCAGGAATGTTTGTGAATCCCCTGAAACCGAAAATCGCCCCAGTGGCCAAGAAGATTTTCAACACCTTTGGTCAAGAAATCACCGATGTATTCACGCTGAAGTCTGATGAAGAAATCTGGGTCTCATTTGGCGAGCCATACATGTCACCATTTAGTAAGTGATTTGTACGCTGTCTCAAGTTAGTACCTATATTGTTTTTTTTAATGATTTAGCAGTAGAATCTTCTAGTGCTTACACAAGCAGTGATTGATATTATACAGGTTGTGATTGATATTGCAAAGATTTAAGTTTAGGTTAAACTTATTTATTTTAACTTGATTGTATCGAAACTTTAGGGCTTATTTAAACACTCTCAAGTCCGTTTTCTGGGTAGAACCAGTACAAGGTATCTTTGGGGGAGATCTAAAGAACGCTCCAGTTTGGATAAAACCCGTCGGACTAGTTGCACAGGTTTTAATAAATAATACCAAGGTTGTGATTAATATCATACATCTCGTAATCAACACAGGTTGTGCTCATCATTAGAAAGACTGTTTTTAATAATTTTGTTTGATAAATTTTATTCTGTTAATAAAATAATGAGTTGTGTTTGACTTTCATTTAATTTACACTTGTGGCTTAGTATGGGTATATTTTGTGATTGATGTTTTATGTTGTGTTTAATTTTAAATGGTATTATTTAGGTGTGATTAAAAGGAAATAAGTTATTCTTGCATCTGAGTAAGGCATAAGATTGTTTGCTGGTCGTTTTTATATCAGGTTTGATTTGTTTATTCCCAGCATTCTGCTTGCAAGCCATATTTGACCAAGTTAGAGGGAAAGATGTGTTTGGTGAGAAGCAAGTCATACTTCGTGAGCAACTACAGCCTGACCTTATTGATGAGGATAACCCAAAAAGTGCTAACAAGTAAGTTGTTGATGTGCATTAAGTTTTTTTTCAAGACATTTTGGATTTCAAATAGTGTTTAATTAAATAAACATGTTGTAAAACCATCACTTAACTTTAATAACCAGTTTTCTTATAGTTATGTGGCAAATATAATTTGTGTACATAAAGAATATAATGGATAAGTTTATTCAGTAAAGCGTAGAAAACCAAAACCACGATCCTTTGCAGGTGGTTCAGGTTTTCCTTCCGAGCAAATAAACGTAACTGTGTTTTACACTTAGCTAGTATAAATCCCACCAGTTTCAATTTTTTTCTTTCTACATTTCAAAAGTAAATAAAAGAAATTGGCTGAAAAAGCATCAAATGAAAATAAGCACAATAACGTCACTTTGCCTGTTTGCTCTATTCGACAAATCTCAATACACCAACATTTATCAGATAATTTTGTATGCCCCAAACAGGAGGCATATAGTTTTTGCACTGTCCGTCGGTCGGTCAGTCCGTCCGTCTGTCCGTCCGTCACACTTTTCGTGTCTGCTCTCTAATTCAAGTAGTTTTCATCCGATCTTCACCAAACTTGGTCAGAAGTTGTATCTAGATGATGTCTAGGCCAGGTTCGAAGATGGGTCATGCCGGGTTAAAAACTAGGTCACAGGGTCACGTAGTGCATTTTAAACATTCAGCATGGTGTCCGCTCTAATTCAAGTAGTTTTCATCCGATCTTCACCAAAGTATTCCCAACCCTCAAACGGGCATATTTTGTGACAGTTTGGCACTCTTGTCCACTCTATTAATCAAAGTTCTCATTTGACTTTCATTTAACTGTATGAAAATGTCTTAGGAATACAATGCTTTACTACTTTACTTTAGCTGCGTAAACTTGGGCAATAATCCTGGGTTTCATCCAATTGTATGGAACATTTACATGGTTATGCTTTTATGTAGTGACAAAGTTGGAGTTGGGGACATCCGTGTTGGGTGGACACATTTGTTGTTATTTCATTTATTTGGGTAAAATAAAAGAAAAAAGAATGAATGGGACAAAAGTCCCTTAAAATTAGATGTAATGAAATAACAAGAAATACCTAAGTAATACAACAAATGATAATGACTCTTTAACAATCATTCATATTTTTCTGGCTGTAAAATATAATTTGCCCTGATTGAGACATATAACTGAGAGGCGCTCTGAGAAAATGGGGTTTAATGCTTGTGCGTAAAGTGTCGTCCCAGATTAGCCTGTTCAGTCCGCACAGTCTAATCAGGGACAACACTTTCCACCTTAACTGGATTTGTGCTAAGAAGAGACTTTCTTTAAACAAAAAATATCATGAAACTTAAAAAGCGGAAAGTGTCTTCCATGTTTAGCCTGTGCGGACTGCACAGGCTAATCTGGGTCGACACTTTACATGCATGCATTTAACCCCCTTTTCTCAGAGCGCTACTCAACTATTTTCTAGCTGCGATTATTATGAAGCCCACATAGGCATGCCACCGAGCTATCAATACGAGCCGTGTCAGTATGATGGGGAACGAGATCATGTCAATAATCTGGCTGCCATGGCTGAACTAGACCCACATGGACATTACTTGCAGTACATGGTAAGTTCTCACAAAATAGTCTTGAAGAAAGCTCCTTTCCCTTTTTGTTTTCCTAATTTACTCATTGCTTAACCCTTTACCACTTAAAAACACGATAAGACGCATTAGAACATCAAACTAAATTAAAGATCTTTATTATTAGATTCAAGTTTTACAGGCTTCGTTTCCAACCCAAGGATACTAATGGGCAGCAAACAGCATAAAACCTGAACAGACTGCGAGTTACTCGCAGGCTGTTCTAGTTTAATGCTGTTTGCATATAGCCATTTCACTTTGCGGGAAAGGGTTAGTGTTATTGTATTTTTTTTTTAATCTTATATTGTACCAAGTATTTACATACACAGATTGACCATGTATTATTCCATACTACTTAGTCAGTAGAAAAACAATCAAACTCAATTAATGTTGATATATTGAAGCTTAGTTTGTGTAGAATTATAATGACTTTATTTTGGCAATATTAAAACTTGAGCTACATGTATAAGTTCTTGTTCATTTTTTGTCCCCAGTCTTAAAATAAAGGATATCAATGCACCGAATAACACAAAAAAATATTTTAAAAAAGCAATTTTACAGCACATGTCATTATGATATGAGCCTCACTCTGGGAAATTGGGGCTTAATGCGTGCATAGAGTGTTGTCCCAGATTAGTTTGTGTCGTCGGCACAAGTTAATCTGGGACAACCCTCTCTGCCTCAACTGGATTTTTTCTAAGAAAAGACATCCTATACTTTCTTTTAGTTCTGCACCCATTAATAAACTAAAAAATTGTTGGCGTTAGATAATAATTCAAAGAATTTGCTTTTGCTTTTCTTTTTTTTAAAGATTTTAGTGAAAACAACTTCAGTTTTCCTAATTTCCTCTATGTATGTGATGTTCCAGTTGAAACCTTCCACTGTGCTTTACCCTGAGATCATTATGAACCACAAGCTTCCCAAGAATCACAAGGAACTCTGGCCCTCTGAGACGCAAATCTGGGTCATCTCAAAGGTATACCAATACCATTGCCAGCATTGTTGGACGGATTTTTGTTTCCTTTAATGAGTGCCACCTGACAATGCGACATACTCTTTTTAAAGGGGTTAATAATTGCAGTTCGTTTTTCAGAAAAACATCAGATGTCTTATATTTTGATCTTACAATCAATTCTTTTTCTGTAGGGGGATGACTCATTATCTCCCGCAAATTTTTAAAGAAGTTTACTTCTAATTGAAAACTAAATGAAATCCCAGTTTTTAAGTGTGAAATATTATAATTATGTTAAAAACTTAGGTTACACACTATTTTAATTTGAGTGCATGTTTTATACCAAATAATATCTACAAATATGTGATTTTGACGTAAAATATTAAGCATTTTTGATGGCGTAGTAAAGAGAAATGAAATAAATGAAACGATCAATGTTTTCTTCTATGTGTTACAGTCAGGTTTCATCTACATCAAGCCGTTCCCTCAGATGTGTCTGGCAGTGTCGAGTTTGAAGATCAACACGCCGCTCTCTGGTCGCGATACAGCTGTGTCGGGATACGTTGTCACGCTACAGAAGAAAATGGTGGGCAACCCACATCAGATGTGGACTTTCAACCCTGACGCTACAATTTCTTCTAAGGTATTTGCCTTATTATATGTTAACATGCTTCGTCAGCTTTGTACTATACTCCAAATGCTTTGTCATTTGTAGAGTATACATTTCAACCCAGATGTTGCCATTTCTGGGAAGGTTTTGTTTTTAACGTCTGTTATGTTATTTTGGCTTTATCAATGTTTTTAAGGAAGTTTAAAATGCTGGTTACAAAAGTGGGGTATGACGGATCCCTCTTATGGTATGCGATGGTCCATTTTGCGGGCGGCGTAAAACCGCTGGTTCCGGTCAAAAACCTAAGTTTTAATCGACACATTTTTTCGAAAGTTTGAATATAGCAAGCTTTCATTAAAAGCTAGTTTTTTTATTGTTTCGGGGACTAGTCAGGTCAAGGTCACTGTAAAAGTTGTGAATCAGATACAAAAGTTACATAATCAACTGTCAGTAAGCAGTGGCACAGTGGATATTGTGTCCTCCTAGGGTCGGGAGGTCCTGCATTTGATCACCACTTTTTGAGTGTTCTCAAGGTCTCCTCTTAAGACACCAAGAACTGGTCCTCACCAGAGAACCGACTTGAGAGTGTCTAATAAGCCTTAGTTTTTAAATGCAATTAAATAGGTTAACTTAAGTTAAGTTTTGGTTGATTTTTTTTTTATCAATTTCATTCACATTTTGGCGATCAATACTAGGAGCAGACATAGATGTGGACACATCATCATGAAACTGTATGTCTTTAGTGTCAACATTCTATTGTATTTCAGCAATACCCTGGACTGTTGCTGACCTACCTTGGCAAAAGGTTCGGTGAGAATGCTGACGACGTGTCGCAGCCCGAGGGCCTCAAGCCAGGTGTACGAGTCTACCTTGTTGTGTCTGACCCTCTCACCAAGAAACATGACAAACCGTTGCAGAGGTTGGCTGTCTTATATCTTATAGATTTTTAGTAGCAACCCTTAAAAAAAAATCAACTCACAGAAATCTTAAATGTTTTGATATAATCTTAAAGATCTCATTAAATCGTGCTCAAATTGATATAGAACCCTATTTTTGATTTAAAAAGTGCCATTTTTTTATTAATTGTTGAAGAGTATAACGCCACAACATGTTCTTTTAAAGTATGAAAATCTTAAATAAGTCAATACCACATTCAACAAACTGCAATAATGTCAAGTGCTTACAAAAGGAACAATTCAAGAAAACATTTCAATAAAGTTTTAGTTATGTAATTGTTTATACCACCCAACCAAAATTTGATAGGGGGTATACACTGACTATAATTAAATGCAAATTATGGGGTCCAAGCCACAAACTTGCATTATAAATGGAGAGTGTTTAAAGTTACAGATGCATATATTATATAAACTGTTGGTTGGTCGGTTCTCATTTAATAATATTAGTCTGTGGAGAAAAGGACTTCCACATTTAACAAGTGATTAAATTGAAACCTCAAATATGTTGTCACCATAAAGTGTAGATGGGCTGGACAATTTTGTGTGATCCACACTGAGTTAGTTGCCGTTGATTAACTGACAACTGTGCGGGGATATTTGTAACTTTTATGACACGCTCTAGTTTTACAAATAGTGGTGACCCTCTATTAAGGGCCAGCCAGTTTTGACTCACTGGCCAAATGAACATCTTTACTGCAGTTTTCTATCCTAAATACGGGACGGACGTTTGTACGATTCCATTTAACTAGCTGCTGGGTACATAGCCGCAGGACTTAAACTGTCAACTTCTAGCTCTGTTGGCATATACCTTAACCACTAGCCCTCATTTATAAGTTGGCATTTAACTCGACCTTAGCTGAAACCATTCTTTAAACCTTTCAACTGAAGTATTAGGCTTTTGTTTTTGTAGTTGACTTTTCATTTGATGGTTTGTGTCAGGTAGTGATAAAACCACTGTGTCTTGTAGATGTCAAATTTTGCTCAACGAGCACTTATTGTTTCCAGGTTTGCGCTGAAACAGGAGCGGTTTGATAACATTGGCCAGTGGAAGCACAACGACGCAACCAACCCAGAATGGAACAAGCAGGCCCTGTCTTGGCCTACAAAAGCTGATGGGACCCTTAACCAGGTATGTACTGGTTTATTATTCAAAATTGAATGAATATTTGTATTCCCTATAAATTAAAGTAGGGGCAATTTAACACGATCCATCATTGATTTCTGTCAGTTGATAGTAATTTTTCCATTTAAAGTTCTCCTACACTTTTTAAGGTACAACATTCAAATGTGCATGCATTGTTTTTTTTATAGTAGGAAGTTGCTTGTTTGAAAAATTTATTTTATTTAGTTCTTTATTCTTGTTTGTTAATAACAATGGCTAGAGTTATGCCATTTGTTCACCTTAAATTAAAATAACATGATTTTTACAACAAATTACCTTAAAACCCTGTATAGGTGGTTGGGATGGGGGTATTTGTCATTGCTGTGAGTGTAACAACCTCTAAATGAACTATGAGTAGACATAGACATTTTCAATATTAATGAGTATGATAATGCATTTGATGGGTACCGGTAGGCAAGATAATTCTTGTATGCAGTGTTCTCGACAAAAGTCTACAGAGTGGTTTTATACATGAGTTATGATTGAAATAGGGTTTCGATTTTAAATGGCAATATTTGAACAACATTTACGTGTACCTTTCAAATGCAATAGTTTCATCTTCAAAACCATGGTTAGCTTTTCTGGTCTGAACACTAAGTTATGATAGTGAAATTAATAGTGATATTGTTAGCTAAAATAGTCACAGTTGTAAACTTCTGGTTTATTTCTGTCTGCAGGATTATGATTGGCCGATGGAGGGTTACATTCTACCATGTGCCCCTAAATTACACAAGAAAATATCACAAGAAGACGGTCTTTCAGGAAGTATGCTTTCAAACTTAATAACTTGTTCATAATATGTGTTTTTTACACATTCAAAATAATATCTTTAAACTATCTGTGTGTGTATAATGTGGAATGGCATAACACATTCTAGATGTTCCTATAAAAACATGAGGGAAATAAATGTTGAGTTTTTGTCCTAAATTAAATTTTACAGATTTAAGGATTTCTTTACAGTTTGCAAACATTTGTTGGCTACAAGGCATCCAAACACACTTGTTTGAATGCAAAACATATTGAAATGATTTGTTTGTTTCAGTGACCCCACTGCGTCTGATGGTACTGAAAAACGGAGAACGGAACACAAACCTTGTAGTTCCAGTGGTTGGACCTAACCTGACCAATGTAAGCTTTATTTGGTAGTTTAAGATACTTCCACAAAAATGTGTTTTATTTAAATTATTCTTTAATCTACAATTATCACTCTTTGTTAGCATGTGTTTGATGATTTAAAACACAACACAAACATTTTTTTGAAGATTTGTTTTTCTTATTGACATCTTGCCAATTTTTTAAATTTGTCCAACATTTAGTTCATCTCCCATCCAGCTCTATTAGTTGGACCTTAGTACATTAATATTGCAATCACTTTTATTCTCAATTTTAAAGTGTTTGTTATCAAACAATCAACACCAATAATTTCCCAATTTTAGTCAAAACAACATGAATTTTCCCAATCCAAAGGGACCTTGCCCAATTACCAAAATAGTTTAAACAAACACTGCACGGTCCCTTCCAGTTCATGAAGGACCTTTCCAAGAAGCCTCCACTGCCAGACGGCAAGAAGAGCAGACGCAAACAACAACAACAGAAGCAGCCAGACGACATGATCCCCGAGGCTGAGAGCATTGAGATGGACGTGAACCTGCACTGCAAGGACCTCACTGTGCGAGAACTCGAGTTCAACATGGTAGGCTTTGTGGCTTAGTTTAAACATATGAGTAGCGTGCTGGAAAAACAGGACTTAATGCATGTTCCTCAAGTGTCATCCCAGATAAGCATGTGTGTCAAGTGTCCTCCCAGATTTGCCTTATCAGGCTTATCAGGGACGACACTTTCCACTTTTATTGTATTTTTCAGATGAAGGAAGTCTCTTCTTAGTGAAAATCCAATTTAGGCTGAAAGTGTCAGGACACTTTACGCACATGCATTAGACCCAGTTTTCCCAGAGCAAGACTTATATTGTCGCTGTTCTTAGAAATCCACTGTGGTCAATTTTGGCACAGTTTTTATTTGATTTGAACGGCGGCTTCATGACGAATTTTCTCTGGAAAAACTGGATATGATATCCAGTCAAAAGGCGTAGTTTTGGTCTTGTGCAGAAATGCTGGACACTTTTTGATGTTTTTTTTTGTGTTTTTTAATTGTTTATAGTTTAGTCAAACACCAGTACTTTACTATAATAAACAATAACTGGTGTTTGAGACTGGACCCTCGTGAAAACATTGTGTGTTTACACTGCTCAGAGTACAAAGGTTTTGTTACTTGCAATTATTTAAGTATTTTATGACATACAGGCATATATAATCATTTCATAAACCACGTATACAACAATCCATGGTAAAATATTTGGCAAAACATTACTTCAGAATTATTAATGTTCCTTAGTAACACATACCTTTGTTTCGTTACAAATGACCTAATATGACTCAACGGTTTTCAAAGAACAGGGACAATATTTTTTCTGACAAACAATCATGATATAATTAGTTTATAAAACACAATGTGCATTAAAAAATTAACTACGTTTTATGGTTTTAAAAATTAGGAATGAATATACCAGTTATGCATTGTTTTGTAAATTCCTTGCTATGTTAACAGTTCATGGACCATTGCACCTCCCTACTGAATCTCCCGTTTGCGGGTCGTCGACTGTTTGACCAGAACGGCAATGAACACTTCACTTTGAAGACCCTGAAGCGGGATCAGTTGGTGTTCGTGTCATGCGGCGAGATTTGGACTGACCCCAATCTTACGAAGGTTGAGCAACAACGACGATTCCTGCTCTCGCAGTTGGCACAAGACGTGGCAAAGATGCGCCAGTACGCTGCACTACGCAATCCTGAACGTAAGTTACTGATTTTTATCATGAAACTTAGTCCCACAATTCTTTTATAAATCTCTTTCATTCTTTTAGTAATATTGTACTCTTTTTTATGCCCTCGGTAGGGTGGCATATAGTGATCGCACTGTCCGTCTGTCCATCCGTCTGTCTGTCTGTCCTTCTGAAATTCTGTCACACTTGCGTTTAGGTTTCGAAAAATGGTCATTACTTTTGCAATATTGAACATAGCAACTTGATATTTGGCATGCATGTGTATCTCATGGAGCTGCACATTTTGAGTGGTGAAAGGTCAAGGTCTAGGTCATCCTTCAAGGTCAAAGGTAAAAAAAAAATAAAAAAAAATAAAAAATCTAAGTGGCGCAGTAGGGGCATTGTGTTTCTGACAAACACATCTCTTGTTTTATTAATCTCTTACATTCTATTATTCTTCTTCTTGCTTTGATACTGTTGTTCTCTTTATTTATATCAATTAAATGTAAAGCACTTGTTGCATTAAGATAGACTTATGAGGATTGGCTTGGATGCTTATTAAAATAAGTCTACAAAAGAAATATAATTCAATACATTTGAAAAATATTGCTTATGTGTTATGAATGATTAGTGGTTCTTCAGAAGGCTCATGTGTTTAAAATGCAGTTTAGCCGCGCACTGGGAGAATGGGGCTTAATGCATGTGCGTTAAGTGTCGTCCAAGATTAGATTTGCAGTTAGCACAGGCTTATCAGGGACGACATTTTTCGGCTTTTATGGAATTTTCCTTTTAAAGTAAGTCTCTTCAAACCAAAAATCGAGTGAAGGCGGAAAGTGTCATCCCTGATTAGCCTGTGTGGAGTGCACAGGCTAATTCCAGACATTACTTTACGCACATGCATTAAGTCCAGTTTTCCCTATGTGTGTCTCAAATCAGTTTCATGTCAACGTGTAGGGTATGTCCTCCAAGTTGACCCGAGCATGCAGCCCAACACCCAGGTGATCGTGCACCAGCAGTGGTCAAAGGATGATGAGCTGATTGACCCCATGAAGGTGGAAGGACCGGTCAGCATGTCCGCAAAGCCGCCACCCAGTGTCCAGTCTGATAAGTGAGTGTGATAGTTAGATAACGTATAAGCCTCACTCAGGGGTTTAATGCATGGGCATAAAATGTTGTCCCAGTCCGCACAGACTAATCAGGGATGACACTTTTTGCCTAAACTGGATTTTGGATTTCTTTGCATGAAAAATACCTTAAACGCTGAAAGTGTCTTTCCTGATAAGCCTGTTTGGACTGCACAGGATAATCTGGGGTGAGACTTTTTGCACATACATTAAGCCCCGTTTTTTCTCAGAGCCTAGCTCTTATTAGCAGGGAAAGATCCTATGAAAATGGCAGGGTATAGCTCCCTGTCCCTTGTTAGTTCCCTTCCTGCTGGTGTCGATGAGTCGTGTGTGTTTAATTTTCCTCATATATGTACCCTTTCAAAGGCTTTCAGTCTTTAAATAATATAAAATTGGTTCATTCACATCACTTCAATAAAAAAACATAAGAACAGTTTAACCCCGTGATTTCAAACCCTATTGTTTGGAATTATTTGCTATTTTTTAATTTAAATATAACCAGAGCAAAACATTTTGTGTTCTTATCCGATAACCAGTATTGTGCATGTGGCAGTTCTCATTATTGATGTGAAAAGTAAAATGTCATTTTTTACCCTTTCCCGCTCAGAAGTAAAGTAAAAATGGCTTTTGCAACCAGCATTAAACCAGAACAGCCTGCTTGTACCTCGCACACAGGCTGTTCAGGTTTTATGTTGTTTGCTGCTCATCAGTATCTTAGGCTTGGAAATGAAGCCTTTAAAACTATAATCTAGTATAAGGGTCCTCAATAATATTTGATTTTTTAAATGCGTTTCTGAGTGGTTAAGGGTTGACAACTACGATATGAATGGCATTCCTGACAATTGGCTCTACATGTTGCCAACAGGCATTTAGTTAACCCTTTGAGCGCTGGAACCGGATTTTGAAGGCCTTTGCAAACAGTTTGGATCCAGATGAGACGCCACAGAACGTGGCGTCTCATCAGGATCCAAACTGTTTGCTATTCTGATAGTTTTCTCTGCAAAAAAATCAAAGAAAATGCTAATTTTAGAAATTCAGCAGACAACATTTTAGCAGAAGACAAATTTCCCAGCATGTAAAGGGTTAATAATCTGATTTGTTTTATTCAGCGCGGATAAAACTTGTCATGACTTGGCCCATGAGAGATCAGAACAGCGTCTGAATAACTTGAAGTGGCCCTGGGAGCGACTCGTTAACGTGAACAACAGCTTTGACTCCGATCCAGAGGCGAATAAATACACAGACAGGGAAATGTATGAAAAGTTCAAGTAAGTCTGTCGATGTCGCTGGTTTTTTTACTGATGCAGTGGCAACTGTTTAGGAGATCGATGTTGCTGTGTTTCCTTATGCAGCTGTTACTTTTATGGATGTCGTTGTTGCCTTTGTGTGGTTGGATTGAAAGTGTTATTATTACTTAATAATAATATGTATTTGAGTTTTATTTTATGCATAGATGGTCATGAATGATAACCAGTTTTGTAAAAACAGTGTGTATTAGGCCCATGCATACATTTATCTGTCTTTATTGTTTGTTGCATAGTTGTATGGATTGCTTTAACCCTTTGCATGCTGGGAAATTTGTCGGCTGCTAAAATGTTGTCTGCTAAATTTCTAAAATTAGCATTTTCTTCGATTTTTTTCAAAGAATACTATCAGAATAGCAAACAGTTTGGATCCAGATGAGACGCCACGTTCTGTGGCGTCTCATCAGGATCCAAACTGTTTGCAAAGGCCTTCAAAATCCGGTTCCAGCGCTCAAAGGGTTAATACGTGTAATAAGTGTGCTAAAAAGCAGGGGTGTGATTTTTCCTCCTTTCAGCTGATTTCCTCCCTTTCAATGCCAGACTTATTTTACACAAAGTTATAAACTTTGCTGGATCTATGTACAAATGAAGAGTTTTATTGAACCTTGTCCGATGGGTAGGGCATTTTCCTGCCTTGAGGTGGTTCTTAAATCCCACCCCTGTTAAGGTAAAAAATAAATAAGTAGTTCAATTACATAATACCATCATTAATCAAGCATTCTTAATAATCAAAATTGAATTTCAGGCCTAAGCAAGTGACGAAGATTTCACGTGATACGCTTCAGCGTTTCGAGTTCGAGGACGGTTACATCGCACTAGCAAACAACAAACAACTTGTGTTGAGCGTGTCAGAACCAGAGGGTCGAGTTGTGGATGTGCGCCTCGTGAAAAGGCGACCAGACGACATTTATCAGCAATGGCTGATGAAAGAAAATGGGTGAGGGAAATCAATTTGAAAATTAGCCATGCTCTGGGAAAACAGGGCTCAATGAATGTGCGTAAAGTATCGTCCCAGATTAGCCTGTGTTTCATATATTTTGTGAACCTAAAATGTTTTATATTACACCAAACTGATTACTATAAAGCTTTGATACTAGCTTAACTCACTTTATCTCATTTTGACCTTGATATTTACCTGCTTTTGGACTTACTCAGAACATCAAAATTTCCTGGTTAACACAAATTGAGAATTTGCTTAATGTCAGTTCCATTTACTTAAAAACTTTTTTACTTCCATTCAACGCTCCAGACTCTCAGATCACCTGACCTCTTTTGACCTTGACATTGACCTTATGTTCTACAAGGACTTATTCACATTAGCTAATGAAACAATACTGACTAGGCTTCCAAATAGGGCATCATCAATTATTTTTTTCATTTATTTTTTAACCAGGTTTTCCGAAGGAAAAAACTGGTTATTAGATTTGCGAATGCGGGCGGGCTGGCTGGCGGGCGGGCGGAACAAGTTTGTGTCTGCTCTCTATTTCAAGTTTTTTTCATCCGATCTTCACCAAACATGGTCAGAAGTTGTATCTAGATGATGTCTAGGTCAAGTTTGAATATGGGTCATACCGGGTGAAAAACTAGGTCATGCGGTCACTTAGTGCGTTTTTTAAACATTCAGCATGGTGTCCGCTCTCTAATTCAAGTACTTTTCATCCGTTCTTCACCAAACTTGGTCAGAACTTTTATGTAGATGATCTTAAGCCTGAGTTCGAACATGGGCCTTGCCGGATCAAAAACTAGGTCACGGGGTCACTTAGTGCGTTTTAAACATTCTCCCTTTATCAGACTTTTTTTGTCCAATTTAAAAACCTGGTTTTGTGACAATTTTGTCCCTAGTTTATTTTTATGTCCCCCAGTATATACTGGGGGACATATTGTTTTTGCCCTGTCTGTCTGTTGGTCTGTTTGTCTGTTGGTTGGTTGGTCTGTTTGCGCCAACTTTAACATTGGCCATAACTTTTGCAATATTCAACATAGCAACTTGATACTTGGCATGCATGTGTATCTAATGGAGCTGCACATTTTGAGTGCTGAAAGGTCAAGGTCAAGGTCATCCTTCAAGGTCAAAGGTCAATTATATGGGTCAAAATCGCTCCTTATTGGCCATAACTTCTGCAATATTCAACATAGCAACTTGGTATTTTGGCATGCATGTATATCTCATGGACCTGCACATTTTGAGTGCTGAAAGGTCAAGGTCATCCTTCAAGGTCAAAGGTCAATTATATGGGTCAAAATCGCTCATTTTGGCCATAACTTCTGCAATATTCAACAAAGCAACTTGGTATTTGGCATGCATGTGTATCTCATGGACTTGCACATTTAGAGTGGTGTAAGGTCAATGTCAAGGCCATCCTTCAAGGTCAAAGGTCAAATATACGAGTCAAAATCGCAATAGGGGACATAGTGTTTCACAAACACATCTTGTTTTAGAATTGTGGTTTTACCCACTAAATGTTTATGTATGTATTATTGATGCAGTGCAGCATTGGACACATTGATGTACCTGACCTCCAGTGATACTGAGTTTTTACTTTTTAAATTAGTTTTCACTGGATTTAATTGGCTTTTGAAAAAAAAAGAACACTGTTTCATCTATGCATCACTGTAATTTCTTTCACATACTTTCTATCTTATAAAACAAAATGATATTTAACAAATTTATTTAACATAGATTTCAAGTAGATCTTTGCATTATAATCACTTGTAGTTGAATAAGACCTTGTAAATAACATTCATTCATTTTCTTTTAGAATTATTTCCTTGAAATTTTCAGCGAAATTCGCCCCAGACACAGCCTTCAGACAGTTCTGACCGTCTCTATGCCAAACAACGAACCCTTCGCTGAGGATGAACAGGGTCGACCTTTGACCTTCATCGGCTGCAAGGTCATGCTGCAGTCGCGTCGAACCAATGAATTCGGCAAGGCACATCAGCGATGGAGATATGACGCAGAGACGGGTTTCATACACGCGTTCTACACAGATCTGCCCGACAAAGAGATTACGGCGGCGAACAAGGCCGATGTTTGCACATTCTCTATTGCAAACACCTCAAAGATTGATCAGCCTGTAAGTGCTTTGATTTCTCAACATAGTATTTGTTTAGACAAGAGTTTCTTGTTTTTGGCAAAATGATTTCCAAATTTTGACAAATGCTTCCTAAATTTGGACAAGGTTAACTTATTATGACAAAATTTATCTAGGGATTCTTGTTGTGAATGCTCAGTTTACAGTAATTTGTTTGGTGGTTAATTGATTATTTAATGTAAAGGTTCTCTGAACAGTATGTGAACGGCTTTTTTCTGCTATGTCAGTTTTAGTACGCTTGAGATTATGGTTTGGAACATTCAACTATTTAATTAGCTGCTTTGCCTTTGGTTAGTCACTTCCAGAACCTCTCTAAACAAAGTCTTTGTAACGCCCAATTACATTCATGCCTTCTGTGTTTTATTTGACAGGGATACGTGGCCCTGATCCCGTTGCAAACCCCTCAGGACCGCCCGACCTTCAAGCAGATCCGTGTATGCGTGTCGTGTGCCCGAGCCATGCGAGGAAGATACAAGCTCATCAGGCTTCCTGAGAACACGCCATTCTCATGTGCGATGGGCAATGGTGAGTAAAAGGATGTGAAGTGGGCAAGAAAATTGATGACCGATTAAACTATATATTCATAGGAGTAATTAGAAGAAAAAATGGCAGAATCATGTTACAGTAAATTGAATTAAATAGACAATACAGAGTTGGTGAACCTAGATATCATGTGACATCACACTTGTCGGATAACTATGGTTAGCAGTGAGTGGTAGAATATAACTTGAAAGTATTGTGTGTTTTCCACCTATGTCCATTACATTAGACTTGGTGCAAGAATTTTCTGCAATAATTTAAAATATTTTACATGATATAAAAATCCGTCGATAATTTGTTCTGTTATAATTTTGAATAATGTACATGCGCATAAGCTTTTCAATCATTGTTAACATCATGAGCATAAACAATCTGCAAACTCTACCTTTTCGTAAATCACTAATTTCAGCGAAGGCTCTGAAGCTGCCGCAAGTGGGAAGCTTCCGCGTGCTTAACGGGAAGGTTGACCTCTCGACGCACGAGTACGAGCTCACGCTGCAGGAGTGGGAGGAGAAGCTGCGCAAACTCCATGAGGCCACGAGCGCCCGTGTCATCAACAAGGAGATCAACGTGGCGCGCACCGTGCGCACGATCAAAGTGCAGGGGTACAAGAATGGGGAGGGTCGGCTGCGGCCAGGGGAGATAATCTGCGGTTCCAGCGTCATTGGGGTGAGTTCGCAGTTGTGTTTTGGGATGTATTTGCTGCCATGAGATGATGATTTGGTCTTTCTTGGAAGAACCTTGTGTGAGTGCGACTTTGAGTACTCTTTGTTTGTGTATTAAGTTAAATTATAAAAGTATTTTTACTTAATTTATTACTCAAAAGGTGCCTTAATATTTTACTTTCCGCATAAGTGTCTGGTATTGCATTTCACATAATTCAATTGTGTATGGATAAAGATGTGTTATAGATATGTCTTATATTGCTTGAAATAAGTTTTCTCATCCAATTGCAATACATATAGCTTAAAACACAAAACAATGGGTACATATATTTATTATTAAATGGTCAATATTCAATATGAACCTTGCTCTTTTAAAAGGGGGTTTAAAGCATGTGCATAAAGTGTCATTCTAGATTGGCCTGTTCAGTCGGCACAGGCTAATCAGGAACGAAACTTTATGCCTAAACTGGATTTTTGCTAAGAAGGGACTCTCTTTAAACTCAAAATTTCATAAAAGCGGAAAGTGTTGTTTCTGATAAGCCTGTGAGGTCTTCACATGCTTATATGGGACGACACTTGAGACACAAGTCCAGTTTTGCCTGTACACCACTCATGTTATAGCTGTCTGGCTAAGCAGCACTTAAGTACTGTTGCTTGAGAACAAAAAAATGTAATAGTCCCACCTATAAAATTATGATAATCCATTATCCAAGCAAGCACAATGCAACATTTTATAGTGCAAGATTTACTGTCAGTAAGGTCAGACTTTTTGTACCAGAAATTTTGATAACTGTACTTTTTTTTTAAAGCAAAACATAAGTTTGCTTCGTGTTTGCACTGCATTGCATGAACGAATAACGGTTATGTCATAACATCCCTGCTTTTGACTTGTGCCCTCCAGATACTGAGCCAGTGCACGACGCGACTGGGACTGAACCAGGCAGCGGTGCGCATGTTCACGGAGGACGGTACCACGATTGTGGAGGTGGAGGACCTGGTGGACTGGGCTGTGGACAACTATCAGGCCATGTGGGTGCACCAGGTGGAGAGGATGGAACAGGGGAAAACTGGTGAGTGGGAATTAAGTAGATTTGAGCTTGAGCTTAAAACTGTTGTATTGGCTTTACATTTATAATGAAGACACAATAGTTTTGCACATGACTGTCGCTATGAAGGCATGGTAAAAATCCCACAATGAGCCTCATTCTGGGAAAACTGGGCTTAATGCATTTGCAAAAAGTGTCGTCCCTGATTAGCTTGTGTGGACTGCACAGGCTAATCAGGGACGACATTTTTTATGTCCACCAGTATATACTGGGGGACATATTGTTTTTGCCCTGTCTGTTGGTCTGTTGGTTGGTTGGTTTGTTTGCGCCAACTTTAACATTGGCCATAACTTTTGCAATATTGAAGATATCAACTTGATATTTGGCATGCATGTGTAACTTATGGAGCTGCACATTTTGAGTGGTGAAAGGTCAAGGTCAAGGTCATCCTTCAAGGTCAGAGGTCAAATATATGTGGCCCAAATCGCTTATTATATGAATACTTTTGCAATATTGAAGATAGCAACTTCATATTTGGCATGCATGTGTATCTCATGGAGCTGCACATTTTGAGTGGTGAAAGGTCAAGGTCATCCTTCTAGGTCAAATATATGGGTCAAAATTGCTCATGTAATGTTCCTTCTGCAATATTGAAGCTAGCAATTTTATATTTGACATGCATGTGTATCTCATGGAGCTGCACATTTTGAGTGGTGAAGGGTCAAGGTCAAGTTCATCCTTCAAGGTCAAACGTCATATAGGTGGACATAGTGTTTCACAAACACATCTTGTTGCTTTTATGTTTTTTTTTGTTTTTTTTAAAGGAAGTCTTTTCTTAGCAAAAATTCAGCTTACGCGTAAAGTGTCGACTCAGATTAGCCTGTGCAGACTGCACTGGCTAATCTGAGATCACACTTTACGCACATGTACATAAAATGGAACCAGGTGTGTTAGGGTTTATGTTGTGCTTCTTTGATATGCACAAGTTGTTCTTAAAATAATAATTTGTGTTCATATAGATGAGGATGTTGAGCAGAGGGGTGAGGGTGAGGGACAGGAAGGAGACGAGGCTGAGAAAGACACAGAGGAGGGACAGGAGAAAGCTGGTAGGTAGCACAGCACATTTTCCTTTTTTCAACTTTCAATGATAAATTATAAATAACAATTTTAAATCATAGACTTTTCTACACTTGTCAATCATATTTAAATGTGTATGTAATACTATCCAACAATTGCTCTCAGACATCACATGTTTTGCAGTTAAACGAGCATGTGACTTTTTTCTGTGATTTGCCAAGGAATGTGTGGTAATGTTTGTGATTTAGATGAAAGGAAAGTAATCCTTTAACAATAGGGGGCCAGTTTGGACTACTTCTGGCAGTGCCCTGATCGGTCTTTTATAACATAGCATGTTTGCTGCCTGCTTGTTTTGCCTCTTTGTTTAGTTTGGGCTGATTGTTAAAGCTTGAATTTGTTGAAATCCTTGGGCGTTTTGAGACTTTTCTGAAGTACTAGCACGTTGATCTTTTGAGTACTTACCTTGTTGAGCTTGATGGCAAAATTGCAGGGCTAACACTATATGTATTTACACTACTTCAACAGTTGGAGGAGGCCTAAAAGCAGAAGGATCCTACTCTATGAATACATTTGAACCTTCAAAAACACAATAAGCCTTTCCCAGTTGCATGAAGGACAGCTGTACCACTGTGCCCTAATTTCCAAGTTTTTGTAATAATTATTTAGGCTAGTTTTAAACGTCAAATCAGTCAACTTGAATTAGCCTTTGCTAGCTTATTAAAAATAATTACTCAATCATTACTGTGGACGAAATTGTAGCCGATAATAATATGAGCCTCGTTTTTGGAAAACTGGGCTTAACCCTTTGCATGCTGGGATATTTGTAGTCTGCTAAAATGTCGTCTGCTGAATTTCTAAAATTAGCATTTTCTTCACTTTTTTTTAAAGAATACTATCAGAATAGCAAACAGTTTGGATCCTGATGAGACGCCACGTTCTGTGGCGTCTCATCTGGATCCAAACTGTTTGCAAAGACCTTCTAAATCCGGTTCCAGCACTGTAAGAGTAAATGGATGTACATAAAGTTTCCGCCTAAACAGGATTTTTGCTATGACTTCCTTTAAACAAAAAACACATAAAAGCCCAAAGTGTGGTCCCTGATTAGCCTGTGCAGTCTGGCACGACACTTTACGCACATGCTTTAAGCCCGGTTTCCCCGAGCTAGGCTTAAATATTGATGGTGTACTTCCAGAAACTGATGCCAATGAGGCAGCTAAGGCAAGGAAGCGTCGTGAGTACCTGCTTGCCAAGTACCCACCCCCACCGACAGAGGTGATACTACGCTATCCGATAGAAGTGTGGGTTTCCAGCGGGAAACCATTCGTACCACCAGAAGGTGGGTAGGACGTTAATAGATAATAATTCGCGAAATTATTTAATCTATCATTTCAATATATTTTCAGACAACCTAAAAGTTGGACAATATTAGCATTTATTTGTCAATATTTTATGCACACTTTTTATAAACTGAATAGCATTTTTGTATAGGCAGATAAGTTCTGCCTTTATATTACGTAGATATTATTCATCAAAATGGCTAGATATTTGTTTACCAATTATATTAAGACTAGTTTTTAAATGCCGAATTTGTTGGTCTTTTTATTACATGATTGTGTTCTAACAATTCAAATGCAGTACACAATTTATTAAACTTTTGCAATAAAAAACATTTTATTTGTTCCTTAATACATTGTTTATGTCTGTTTTTGCAGTGGTTGAGTCAAAGGTTGAGAACCGCAAGAAGAAGCGTGCCTTCAGATCGGCCGTGTCCCTGGAACTGGATATCGAGAAACACATCCTGAGAAGCATGAAAGGTGAATAAACGGTTCCCATTCAAGCAAACTGAAAATTGCTATATGCAACCAGAATAAAACCAGAGCAGCCTGCGAGTAACTCGCAGTCTGTTCAGGTTCTATGCTGTTTGCTGTTCATCAATATCATAGGGTTGAAAGTTTAGCCTTTAAAACATAAATCTATCAAATGTCTTTAATTAAATGTGATTATCTAAGGGCTAACAAACAGGTCCAAATGTGTTTCAGAGTGGTAAAGATATAAGTTCTGTAACTCTTTGTTAACTCCATGCATACCCATACACACACAGTTTAAGAGAGGATATATTGGAGTCACTCTATGGGTTTGTGTGTCCCGTCATAAAATGTTTGAAGCTTGTGCAGCAAACTACTTTCACATATTCAAAGAGAATAAACTGCAAATATGTTATCACCATGTAGATGTGCAAGACACTTTTTCATCCCCAGTGTTCCACACAAAGATGAGTTATATGCCAATAAATATACTACTACCGGTAATCATGTTTGGAACAAAGCTGTATGTAAACTGTTGAGTCGTGAACCCGTAGGTCGCCGTCTGGACGAGTTGAGCCCAGGCGAGTACAAGGGCACGAAGAATTCCCAGAAGCCCGTCGTGGTGGAAGGTCACTGGGAGGAACCCACGCCAGAGGAACAGGAGAAACACGACACTGTGCATAAACTACAGGTCGGTTGGTGCTTTTTGGTCCGGTGAATTAATATAAGAGACAGGCTCTGGGAAAACTGGGCTTAATGCATGTGGGTAAAGTGTCGTCCAGATTAGCCTGTGCAGTCCTAAAGGCTAATCAAGGATGACTCTTTCCGCTTTTATGGTATTTTTCATTTAAAGAAAGTCTCTTCTTAGAGAAAATCCAGTTAAGGCAAATTTTGTAAAATGTCCTAGCTTTAGTAAGACATTGTGGTTAAAGTTTTTCATTAAGACCAATTGCTTTTATACTACTATAAAAGGTATTTATTTAAAACTTAATGTAATTGTTTTGCCAAACAACATCAGAGGATCAGAGTTTTCTTAAGGAGTTAACAGTTATGGCTTTTGTTGATTGGGTTATGCTCCCAATTGTAAATATCAGAGCCTTGTTCTGGGAAAACTGGGCTTAATGCATGTGCATAAAGTATCATCCCAGATTAGTCTGTGCAGTCCGCGCAGGCTTATCTGGGATGACACTTTCCGCTTAAACTTGATTTTCACCAAGAAGAGACTTCCTTTAAATGAAAAATACCATAAAAGCGGAAATTGTGGTCCCTGATTAGCCTGTGCAGACTGCACAGGCAAATCTGGGACTACACTATGTATGTATTTCTTTTGACCTTGCAGTCAAGGATAACCCATGAAAGTGCAAGCACTTATTTCCAATGGGGTCCTTTGGTTTTGCTAAAGAGACAGCAATCATGAGAGACAGTATTGAGATACAAGGAATCCGGGTTAATGGTACTATATGCAAATGCTTTATGCCCAGTTTTTCAAGAATGCGGCTCATTAGTTTCACCTTTGTTTGTAGGAGCATCTTGCGGAGGTGAAACTGAATCAGAAAGAAAAGACTGTTCCACTTGTGCTGAATATGAACAAGAACCTCTACAAGCAGCCTGATACGGTAAGAAAGTGCACATTACTGCCCGTTGCTAAATGTTGCTGTATGTATCTGATGTGTAAATGAGTGCCAAAATTTAACGAAATTGTAGAGCCCGTCTATTCAAAATATCGTAACCTTTCTGCACTTGTAGAAACGTATCCAGGCGTACCCTAATGGTGAGTCAGTGGAGCGCGCGATCTACATCTGGGGGGACACATTCCAGCAACTTCTAGACAGCGCCACCTTCAGGCTGAACCTTTGGCAGCCTGCCAGGAGACTCTTCACTCTCGAGGGAAATGAGGTAACGCAGTTAGTTGTAAGGTGGCCTCTCTATAAGATGGGAGATCGTTCTCGTCATCAGTCAGTTAGGACTTGTTTGACAGTTAAGAGAATAGCGATTCTCACTACTTGAAATTTTGCATTTCAATTTTTATGCCTCGAAGTTGGGCTTATAGTGATCGCACTGTCCGTCTGTCTAAAATTCCATCACACTTTGCGTTTAGGTTTCAAAAAGTGTGGAAAAACACTTTGCGTTTAGGTTTAGACAAATGTGGAAAAAGGGGGCATATGTCATCCTATGGTGACAAGCCTTGTTTTTTTAATCAATTTGCACATTTTGACATATTTGAGAACATTTATTGAAACGTTTGTTTCGGTCCTGAATGTAATGTTGATTTGGTTACATCTTTTATCGGCACTGATGCTGCCACTTGTTAGCTTAAGTTGTATGTGTGAGTAAATCTGATTTATTGTTCATCTTTCTCTATTTTTCATGTCTGTTTGAATTTTAAATTATAACTTCTGCTGTTGCCTCTAAATGGACAGTGTTGAGAAAAGATGAGCACTGTGCAAGGTTTAATCATTAAAAGCTGTTACAGAACATAAAATTTGCATTCAGAAACAGAAGGGACATCACTGGTAAACTTGATTTCAACTCTGAAATAGCGTAAAACAACATCAACATTATGGATTTCAGATACCTGCTTAAGGAAAACTTTAAAAAAAAAATATTTACCTTTTATTCTTCTCCATGTATTACACATTGTATTATTAGTTTACATTTTAATTTGTTAGTATATAATAGAGTTCCTTTAACCATTTTTTGAATTTACTTAATCTATAACAGGTACTGGAATAAAACTTACACAATCTTTCTGTCATTAAAAGACTTTATTTTTTGAAAGTTTTCTATATGAATATATTTCATTTGTTTTGAACTTAAATGTATTGGAAACGTGACATACTTACTTCTATATTGTATGTATTAAGATGATGTACTTTTTTTTAAGTCTTAATAAAATGTCTCTTCTTTTGTGATAAAATCCATGCAAAACTTTTTTTCCCCATGCTCCAGGTGACCAAGTTTTCGGACATCCAGAAGGACGAAGTGCTTTGTGTATCGACGGGGAAACCATTCAAGCAGAGCGTGACAAGTCGCCTGGATGTGGAGGTTAAGGCCAACTGGTCTCGCGCCCACAAGCAGTACGGTCCCACGGCCACGGACGTACATGTGACAGCACCGTCCAACCCCAATGTGAATGTAAGCAGCATTTTTTTAGACCAGCTCTGAAAAAACGGGGCTTAATGCATGTGCGTAAAGTTTCATCCCAGATTAGCCTGTGCAGTCTGCACAGGCTAATCAGGAATGAAGCTATGGGCTTTTATTGCATTTTTCGTTTAAAAGAAGTCTCTTCATTGCGAAAATCCAGTTTAGGCGGAAAGTGTCGTCCCTGATTAGCCTGTGTGCACTGCACAGGCTAATCTTGGAAAATACTTTACGCACATGCATTTAACCCCCTTTTCCCAGGGCAAGGCTGATTTGGATCGATTCCCAGCCAGCCACATAACTTGTGTAGTGATTGTTCATAAAGGTATTTGTACGGCTATTTTTCCTCTACCTCTGATTCGCAGTGGGCAGTTTTCAGTTACTGGCGTAAGTATCTGGACTTACTATTGGTAAACCAGCTAAACCAGGTTAATTGAGAGTGGGTGAACAGACTTCGTGATATGACTGAAATACTGTTGTAAAAGCGGTAAAAAGTCCGAATAAATACGAAGACATCTGTTATTTTGAACCCATTTGTTTTAGCTCTATAGAAATTATTGCCTTAAGCTCGGAGAGACTGTCTGTAGTCTGTTTCCTTGGAGCAACCTGTTTTTGATTTTTTTTTCCTTTTTAAATAAATTTTCATTTCTTAATTTACACTGATATATATTATGCATTTTAATGCAAAATTTATACCGTAAATGTATAATTTACTGTCACAAAAACTAACCACATGCCACCTAAACTTCCGTAAAATTACTTAAAAATAAGTTGTTATATGAAAGGTACACGTGTTTATGATAACATAAAAACTTTGTTTTAGGTCGACCCATTTGGACCCCCAGCCCTGGCGCTGCCCCTGACTAATGGGGACAGGTCTGCAAACCCCTTAAAACCAATTTCCCATAAGCCTGCATCTGCCAAGGCATCTTAAAGAGGTAGAAATGGTACCCATCTCAATAAATGGAATTGTAAAGGGAGACAACTGATACATTACTCCAGAATACAGCATCTAAAAGGGAGAGAACTGACAAAACACGAATAAGCTGTTAACTCATTTACAACATTCATGCTTTGTAGAAATATATTTTCCAGTGTGCATGTTGAACATCCACAAGGTTCATGCCATTCTTGCAAATTGAAATACGAACATAGAATGATCAGAATATAATCATTCATGACATTATAAGGTCATAAATTTGAAAATGCTGAATGGAAACATGTACTTCTATTTCGATCTGATTTTATATGTTGTTGGAATCTTGTTCAAAATAATGATGACATGACATGTAACCTTTTTGAACAATGTGATTTTTACATTAAATTGTCTTTTTTATTTACATATTTTGAATGGAAAATTATGTTATTTTTACAAAACATGTTTTTATGAGGTATTTATACATGCTACACATAGATTAGAAGGTTTCTGCTTGCAGTGGAATTGCAACTTTTGGTGCTTGGCATTTTGCATTTTGTAAAAATATGGAATGGATTGTGATTAATCTTGCATCTAGACAATGCATGTACTACTTTACTGAAAGGATGTAATAATGTAGATTCATTTAATCTTGTTGACGTAAACTTTTGTGGATCCATAAATTCCGGCAAATTTGTTGGATCAAAATTTTGTGGATTTTTGTATAAAGTCTGAAATAAGACTTTGGACAATTTTTTTTTTTTAAACAATTGATTTTGTTGTTGACCGGACCCATGAAAATTCCCGAAAGTTAGTGTACGACAATAAATATTGGTTTCATAGTATAAGCGGTTTTTTGTAGAAACAGTATGAAGATAGATTTTTAGATTATTTTTTTTTAAATCTGAAAATTAATTCAATAAAGTAGGATTTGCATTTACTCATTCTGTGTTCTTTGCTGACTTTCCGGAGCTTAGCACATAACATGTTCTTTCTGTGGTTAACTGTGATATACACGTCTACTTGTGTTGATATGAACTTTAACATTTGATCATTCTTCACAAGTTTGAAGGAAAACACTGTGTTTTTTAATGTTTCATGAAAAATCAATTTGTTATCTTATGCAACATAAGATGCATATATACATTAGAATTGTTTTTTTTTCAATAAATATTAACATGTACTATTAAAATGTTCGCTTTACTAGTAATTATCAGTAGTATAACATTAATTGGCACATTTGATTTTTTTAATGTTACATAATACATGTTTTAACCTTAAAATTACTTGTATAACTTTTTACACATATTATGAGATGCAGTCATTTTAATTACAATATCTGTGATAATTGTCTTTTTACATGTCTTTTACATTTACATTAACCCATTTATGCCTAGCGTCTAGAAAAAAGGCCTTGGCAAACAGCGTAGACCCAGATGAGACGCCGCATGATGCGGCGTCTCATCAGGGTCTGCGCTGTTTGCTTAAAGGAATTTCTGTAAGAAATATTCTAAATATAGAAATAAATATACTGGACATCCCTAATTTTGGACATAAATTGTTCCAATTTAGAAGGATGGGAGAGTCCACTAGGCTTAAATGGGCTAAGTATCGAGTGTTACCATTGTGATACCCATTGCCTGTTAAAATTTATTTTAACAAAAATAATCAAATAATATGAGCCTGTCTGTCTCCATTGTAAACTAATTAAACTAACTCTCATCTTCTAGTCCACTAAAGTACCAAAAATGAAATAGGTTTATTCCATGTAAATTGAAATTTAATTGTATTTGCCCATAAAAATAAAAGTATGTGTATGTATACCTTTTGACATGTTTATTTTGTTAGGTGAACAAACACTCCAACTTATATAATGGTAATAATCTAATTTTCTATTCCTCAAAGAATAATTTATTTTCCATTATGGTATATTTGTATTTCCAATGATTTTTTATATTTTACTAGCTTTTTTATAGCAAGAATTGTATTTTTAGTGACCGTTTAATGCATGCTTTTAGAGATTTTATATTTATTATTAATTGTATTTACAATAATGTCATGAAAATACATGTAAATGTAACCAGACAAACATATTCAGTAGATTTATACAGTATTTGTTGGGAAAGGCCAAAAGGGTAATTGAGTTTATTTTAATTAAATATTTAAATTATTAATTTACAGTTTATTTTTATGCCCCCGAAGGTGGGCATATAGTGATCGCACTGTCCGTCTGTCTGTCTGTCCGTCCGTCTGAAATTCCATCACACTTTGCGTTTAGGTTTTGCGTTTAGGTTTCGAAATATGTGGAAATTTTTTGCAATATTGATCATAGCAACTTGATATTCGGCATGCATGTGTATCTCATGGAGCTGCACATTTTCAGTGGTGAAAGGTGAAGGTCATCCTTCAAGGTCAAAGGTCACAAAAAAAATATAAAAAAATCAAAGCGGCGCAGTAGGGGGCATTGTGTTTCTGACAAACACATCTCTTGTTTATGCTTCTTTATGCAACTTGTTCTGTAGTTGTATCTTTGAATCTGGCATGGATGAAGCAACATTTTTTGTATTTATTTTTGTGTGATTTTATTTAAAGTAGTACAATGTTAATTGTTTCTTTATGTACAATAGGTAGTGTTCACTCATTAATGCACAATATAATATAAATAAATTTATGTAAAGTTGGAATAAGTTATCAAAGATATAATATATCATGTTTTTATCCTAGTGTTTGATTTGTGCGCAACTGAAAGATTGGTGTCTTATTCCAGCTTCACATAGTAGTGTTTCTACATGCATTCCATAGCTTAGCAATGATTATATGTGTCGTGTTCTGAGAAAACTGGGCATAATGCATGTGCGTAAAGTGTCGTCCCAGATTAGCCTGTGCAGTCACTTTCCGCCTTAACTGGATTTTTGCTAAGAAGAAACATCATTTAAACGAAAAATTCCATAAAAGCGGAAATTGTCGTCCCTGATTAGCCTGTGCGGACTGCACAGGCTAATCTGGGATGACAATTTACGCACAAGCATTATGCCCAGTTTTCTCAGAACACGACACATATAAGCTGTTCTATTTTTAAACATTGTATAAGATACGAATGTGTCAATGTTGTACGTGGTTAATAAATGTAATTTCTTTTTATTTTAGATACCTTTATAGTTTAATGCCAATTAATGTTTATAGACAAATGTGTTTTAAATACTATTAAATTGTCCATTTTGTATGTTTTTTGTATTGCCCGTAACATTATCCACAAGGTCCCTAACTATAAATCTCTAAGGGCACGTTTAAACTATGTGAAATTCAAATAGAATATTGCAAGTCACTTGGCCTTGTAAACATGAACGTTTTATACTTTAATATAGTACAAAACTAATATTTTGATTCTTTACCACTGTAAACTCAAGTAAGACAAAACTTACATTAAGATGACAGGCCACAAAACTTCAAATAGCGTTATGCTAGAATCGTCTTTTGATAATTTACCAGAGAAAACACAATATTAGACTTCTTTTCATTAAATAAACAGGCCACATAACCTGAAATATTGATACAATCATCTTTTCATCATTTACCAGAAAATAACCCAATCAATACAAAATAAACTTTACATGACTTGCCATGTTCTTGATGAATGTTATGGTTTTCAGAAATTTACTAAAATGTTCACCAATGAGCTGTGTAGAGTTTGGCTCTGACATACATCTTTAAGCTTTGTTGATCAATTTGTTATTCAAGGAACATCCGTCCATTGTATTTTAAGTGTTTTGTTCTCCACACAAAACCATTTATCGTGTTATATTTCGTTTATTTGTGATATATTTGTTATGTACAACGATGTTAATGTTTGCATATTCAGACCAGCAATCAGAATAAACACTGTGTTTTGGCAATCATTATATTGCTGGACAAACATTGGATATACAAATTTGTGCTTGTGGATACAATATTGTTGTTTATTTTGACAAACGTGAATTCAGTACACTGAATTTGACAAATTTACGTGTTTTGAACTTTTGATAATGTGTTTTCATATTATTCTTAAATGACTATGTTCATTAATTAGTATTCTTGTAGGCAGTCAATTTTATTGTAGTAATAAAACCATTGAAAGCATACACTTGGTGTTTTTGTTTTATGAGCGGGCAATCAGTGTCACCCGCCTTAAATGTGTTGTTCCGCTTGATGCTTCTGCTTGTGTAATTTACATAATTGGTCCTTCAGCTTAAGTTGTTTGCCTGGTCCTTGCTTCCACCTGACTGGTTTACTTTGTCCTATCGCATGTGTAGATTATTTCGGCTGTCCCCTTATGTAGTTAACATGGTCATTTCGCTTGAGAAGTTTACTTGTTCATTTGGCTTCTGTTTTGTTGCTTGGGCCTTCCTCTTATGTAGTTTACTTGGTCCTTCTGCCTGTTCAGTTTGCTTAGTCATCTAGCCTGGAAAATTAAATTGATCCTTCCGCTTCTGTAGTCTTCTTGGTTCTTCTGCTTCTGTAGTCTACTTGGTTCTTCTGCTTCTGTAGTCTACTTGGTTCTTCCGCTTCTGTAGTCTACATATGCACTTGGTTCTTTTGCTTCTGTAGTCTACTTGGTTCTTCTGCTTCTGTAGTCTACTTGGTTCTTCCGCTCGTTTAGTTAACTTGGAACTTCCGCTTGAGTAGTTTACTTGGTGGTTTTCCTGGTCCGTTCCTTAGTAAAGTTTACTTGGTCCATTCGCTTGAATTGTTTACTTGGTCCTTTTGCTACTGTCATTTACTTGGTCCTTACACTTCTGTAGTTTACTTGCTTTGTCATAACCTTAATTGGCAAGTCTTGTTCAATCCTAACCTTAATTGGTAAGTCTTGTTCAATCCTAACCTTAATTGGTAAGTCTAGTTCAATCCTAACCTTAATTGGTAAGTCTTTTTCAATCCTTACCTTAATTGGTAAGTCTTGTTCAATCCTAATCTTAATTGGTAAGTCTAGTTAAATCCTAACCTTAATTGACCAGTCGCCAGCTGTCAATCAAACTCACGGACAATCAATCAGATTTATTTTATTGCGGCCACATGGTCCGACAAACAAAGAGTGTCGGAGTAATTGAATAAGCGTTTTATGTAAACAAAACTAGTGGGCGGAGCGATCGCTTATTTGGCGACTGGTCAATTGGTAAGTCTTGTTCAATCCTAACCTGAATTGGTAAGTCTAGTTCAATCCTAACCTTAATTGGTAAGTCTAGTTCAATCTCATAATTAAGTTGTCCAGCTTTTCTTCTCCGTGTTTAAAGTGTTATGTTTCTATGTTTCTCTTCCAGTAGATGACGATAAACAGGAAACATTTTGTCCATCAACTTGTATCGAAACTTTTCCACCCTCTAATTTCTTCACGTATTGATGGATTTCGAAACAACCTTTAAGGGATGCTGTGTCGGGGGTGCAAGAATCACATGGCCATCGTTTACGCCACTTTAATTGTCAAAAAGTGACTGGTTGCTCCATAACTTTCCCATACTTTAAAGAATTTCAAAATAACTTGGAACAAAAATCAAAATAACTTGGAACAAAAATTACTTTTAATTAGACGGTGTGCCTGTCGCAAAAGGCTACATTCAATATCAATGTCATACTTTGAAAACAATGTTAAAAACAGCATTTTATTGCCAATTAAGAGATTTCCCGCTGCATCCCAATGTATAAATAGATTTTGAATACACTTGTAGGCACAAATGTCTGGACTACACGTATATTGAGCGATGTCTCGTGCGCTATAACCATAACGCTCCGTTCATTTAAGGTCAACAAAATAGTTCGAGATCAAAATGAAGTGTCTTCTAGCTGCATTTTCTTGCCTCTCATCAACCTCTTAATGCCCGGAAGCATGTACTATTTCTGCGGAAAAATATGTCCCATTATCAGAATGTGCTACATACATAACCAATACTTGTAGGTCAAGGTCAAATATCAATTTGTTCATAATCTTAATGCTTTAATAATATAGGCTTTATCATTGTTAACAATTGTTGGGTACAGTGGTGTGAAGGAAAGTGCCTATAATTAAACCACAACGGCTCTGTATTGTATAAACATATCTCATATACACATGTATATCTAAATATAAATATGATACATAAACACGCTTATAACTACTGTATTGTCTAAATAACAAATTCATCCGATTAAATCAGATAAAATCTAATGAATTGGTTATTTATTAATTTATTTACGCTCAATAACATCGAAAGTTATACGTTCAAAGATAATGTATCAAGTCCGTTTCCTGGGAAGAACCAATACTTTAGGAAAGTATTTAATGTTGCAGTCTTTGGGACGCTCTCTAAAACGCCTCATTGCATGGGTATCGAGGCCATTAACACTTTGCATGCTGGGAAATTTGTCGTCTGCTAAAATGTTGTCTGCTGAATTTCTAAAATTAGAATTTTCTTCCATTTGTTTTTCAAAAGAATACTATCAGAATAGCAAACAGTTCGGATCCTGATGAGACGCCACGTTCTGTGGCGTCTCATCTGGATCCAAACTGTTTGCAAAGGCCTTCAAAATTCGGTTCCAGCACTGAAAGAGTTAACTTCCGGTCGCGTTCGGCGGGCAACAGACCACTACACCGATGCCGCCCAGTCTACTGACAGCCCTCATCAAGCATGTACCGGAAGGAGAACCTCGTGATGTCGTTGGTTTGCTCCGCCCACCAGGCGTCGAACTGCTCACTCTGAGCCACCGTGAACCAGTTCTTCCAGTCGCCTACCTGCCCTGAGAATAAATATGAGCCTCGCTCTGTGAAAAGGGGGTTTAACGCATATGCGTTAAGTGTCGTACCTGATTAGCCTGCGCGGACTGCACATGCATTAAACCCCATTTTCACAGAGCGAGGGGGATATACTATGTATCTAAACTTCTTCTAGCACAGGTGTAGCACAACTGATTTAACCAACATAGCAGGAATCAGTGGTCTTCATATAAACTCAGATGAGAGGGAGTAATTCACTAGACTGATAAGACATGCATGCAGATGAGAGGGAGTAATTCACTAGACTGATAAGACATGCATGCAGATTAGAGGGAGTAATTCACTAGACTGATAAGACATGCATGCTTTCGAACATATATAAACACTCCCGTTGCAGCAGCTTTGTTAACATTACATGACTGGGGTCAACGGGTGCTTCAATTGTATCGTTGAATTGCTTTGGTAATTAGATACTTTACAAGAATATAGCTATTTAAATCGGGAAAAACTTAAAAATTCTATCACCATTTAAAAGGTCAAGTAAATGCCATACACTGTGGAAATTTTAAATGATATAATGAAATTTTTGATTTCGGACAAATTTCTCTGAAAACAAAATGTTGCAAAACAAATCAGCCAGTATCGGGAAATAGGCGCAACCCTATTCCTCTTATACTCAATCATGTGGTTTAAGTGTGTTAACAAAGTTTAAGATCGAGCGTTTTTATTGTTACGATATTCGCCGATGTGATTAAAATGCATTGCTGAAATTAGATATCCATGGCTATCAAAGAAGGCTTAAAGAAGGTCACCCTCTGACCGTGCCGCCGGCCGATCAGCCCCGTATTTCACAGATAATTTTATGTTTGTGAGGATAAAGGTGTACGTGGAATAACTTAAAAACATATTTCACTTGATCGCTATGCTTTGATAGGCACACAGCGGTGATCGATATGCAATGACTGGTACACTACGGTGATTGCTATGCAAATATAAGTACACTACGGTGATCGCTATGCAATAGGAAGTATTATTACCTGATGCCTTATACAAATGATAATAAATTATTTTTTGCAATGTTTTAAACTGTTACCGGTGAATATTTCGAACTGTTGACCAGTCAATAGTTTGAACTGTTGCCCGCTCGTGCAGACTACAAATTTGATCAGGTGATAAAACAGTTATTTCATGGATGCTTGGTGAACAGTCAAAACTGTTGTCCCTCGGTATCAGGGCTGACATTTGGAACTGTTGCCCGAGGCCGATACAGTTCCAAAGTCATCCCTAATACATTGGGACAACAGTTTTGACTGTTCACCGCGCATCCATGAACTAACTGTATAATATTACGACATTGCCTAACAAATACAGCGTTGGCTATTTCTAGAATACGAATATACCTTTACGTAAAAACGAGAATCCGTCACGCATAAACGGAAACTGTTGAAGCATTTCCGGTTTAGTCTTTTCCAGTTTGCCCTGCTTCATGTTGTTGACATCGCATCGGTCATGTATTTGTTGCAATCTCGCCTCATTCAAGTTATATCCCATGAACGTACTGAGCTTGCGTACCTCTTCCACAAAATTCTGAAGTAAACAAAGGGCGTTAGAGACACAAGTTCTTAAGTAATTTGTGAAATTTAACATTGATATATTTTCCTTAATGAACGTAGCCGTATAATCCAGATTTTTACCTCCTCAATAACTTATGGAATGTTGGAGAACTTTCCCGCCAATAGACCCGAATGAATAAACTCTTACAAACCATCGGCTGATTCGCATTAACATAAGCCCCCAGTCTAGTTCCAGATGAATGTGTAATCACTTGTTCAGATGAATGTGTAATCACTTGTTAATCAGACCTATCTCTTCCTGCCACGATTTTGGATTATACAATAAAACTGTAATACAAAAGTTAGTTTATGTTTATCGTTTTTTTTGTGGTCAACTGTTACTCATTTATAGGTAAACACAATATAAATGGAAAATACACGCCCTGTTCAACCAAAACTGTGCAAGTGTTTTTGATGTCCTACGAAATTTCCACTAGAAAGGCAGAATACACTCAACTTGCCTCTTTTAAGTCCTCGTAATACATCAAATGCATGGGAACATCCGGGTGCTCCTCCAAAAACCGCTGCCACTGACGAAGGTATTCCGGATATCCGCCATAGTCCACTGGAAAACATGCACGGATGAAGCACCCAATGTCAGAACGTAAAAAGTAAACTCATTATTAAACTTATTTCGACGCCATTGGATTTAAATTGANAGTCACGAAATTATTTATACGGCTATTATGCTGGTATACTGGTAAATCACAAAAACCAGAAAAGTGTAAATTGCTTAAGTGGAGTGATATGACTAAAAACTGTTTAAAACGGCACACACATCATAAACAAATAAACAAACAAAAGAAATCGTGATAAAACTAACGAATTTTGTCAAGAAAAAAACAACACAAAAGAAAGCCCAACAAAATAACAATTTTCTCCAGTGCCGATGATGCTATTGCGCGTTATCGCATCAAAAACAAAAACTCATTTGTGTTTATGCTAAAGCCAATTAATACAGAATAGAACCTTATATTGACAAAAAAGTAGTACCTTCTCCGCGCATGAACATCTGCAAATAGTTCTCGAACTTCCCGTTGTATTCATAGGCCGTGATGCCCTTTGTATGGTTGTAGAAGGAAACGACGGCGTCTTTCGGGTTTCTGGCGATGAAGACACACTTGTGTTTGCTTGTAAAAACAGCCTAAAACACACACAAAACACTGCATACACCATCGGACCATCGATCCAGTTATCGGCTTTGCACAGAAGCTACAATGACGGAGGACCAAATCACGTTGCTGTTGATAACAACGACCACAAAGTAATTGTTTTTAACTTTTGCGATGATTAAGGTTAAATGCAAATACACATGTATTACACAGATCATGATGCTGCTGCTGACGATGATGTTGCAGCTGCTGCTGATGATGATGATGCCGATGCCGATGACGATGCCGTTGATGATGATGATGATGATGATGATGATGAGGATGATGATGATGATGCTGATGATGATGATGATTATGATGATGATGATGATTATCAGTATAATGACGACAACGACGATGATGATGATGATGATGACGAAGATGAATATGAGTATCAAAGTTATGATAAATATGACGTAAATGATTACGATGGTTATTGTGACGACTACGATGACGAAGACGATGATGATGATGAAGAATATTTTGATGGCGGTGATATTAAATTAATGAACGTTGTAGTGGTGAGACTCACTTTTGGCAGATATTTTGGAAGTAGATGAGAGTTGAGGATACGGGGGTCCGGAAGCTGGTTCGTCATGGCGGCGGTCGTCGGCGTCGCCTCCATCATACCGTAGCGCTTGTCGCTAGCGGAGACTTCTTGCGATCCCGTCGTTACCATCGTCATGATTTCCCACAGCCAGTTCGTGCCTGTAGCATTTTTCATTCTTTTAAAACGCATAGTTTGTTTGCTTGGGTTTTAAGTCAACTCAATCCACTAGGGTCATCTAGTGCAGTTTACAATGGATGATGTGAATATTGATCAAGCAATTTCAACTAAAATAAGTAAACAGGGGACGAAAATTCCACTCGTCCGCTCGTATTGACGAGTAAACTCTTAGAAGGACGAGTGCATTTTACAAAAGCTCTCGTCGTACAGGAAAAATGAAAAAAATAATCTTAAAACATGTATTTTCTACGGAATCCGGATAGTGTCATCAATAATCTCGCCCTTCTTTATTAAGGGCGACACACGACNTGTATATTAAGAACTACTCTCCTGCTGGTGCAGATGAAGTTTCAATTAATGCGTACTTGGTAGATTAATATTACAAAGCCATCCACGATTTACGCCCCAAAATAATAAAAACGATTTTTTTTTACAATTTTCAAATTGAAGGTTTGTTTCCAAGGATGCATAAAAAAACGACACGTGTTGAATAATTTAATCAATGTTGTGATAAACTACATTCAAATATAATTACTAGACTACAAAAGACTGTCTGAAAATAAGGAGGATTTATTATATTATATTTTAAAGACTAACACGCGTTAAATAACGTTCTACAACTAATTGTAAGCAAATACATTCATAAAGATTGTGTACGTATTTTCAGCTTAGGATGACAACATATATATTTTAAACATGTGTAATTATTTTGCTCAACATTAAATTGATAAGGTAAAGTGATTTAAATACGAGCATCTTCAACGTAAAATTCAGATTGTAAACCGAATGATATAGTGTACTACTGACTGTTATCGGGTGTTTATTTACTAATAGCAAGTGTATGGTATACATCATCAGCGTTTGGTAATATTGTGCATCGTGTTTACACAGATGTGGTTGATTGTTAATTGTGCATTGATTTGTTTAAAAAAACAGATGGCATTGAATATCCTCATTTAACATCGATTAAATTTACATTGTCATTGACGACAAAATAATGAAGTGTTTAAAGGATCAGTGTTGTACACTATGTGTTTTCAAAATTAATTTATTAAGAATGATTTAGTGATATCAGTTGTATCATACTTTGTTGACACAATGAAGCTGTATTACAGATTTTTTTGCACATTGTGTGCTATTCTGTTAGGTACATCGTTCATAATGTGGTTGTACTTCAAGGAAGTATTGAAGTCAAGAACTGTGGTAACCACACATCGGTACTCTTCGAAGACTCAGGAAAGAGTGTCGTTCATTCTTTCATCAAAACACGGAAACAAACATCTTTATTCTTTGAACGTTGGACAAGAATTTTCTACAATTCAGAAACAAGAATACTGCAACGGAAGTTTTGTTGGATTTGAACACAAATTTGCTCTATTAACAAATGTTGTGATTGTTCCTGATAGAGGTGTTGGCCGCTCTGATGGAGAAAACATTTCTGAGGTGTTAAATCAAAGCGAGGACGACGAGTATTATAAGCTTCAAAAGGGATATTTTACATTAAAGTGTCATAATGGATCATTGGATTATGAATTCAATAAAATAAGTCATTTAAATAAATGGATGAACGCCATGGATTTTAAAGCATCTTCGAACAGAAGTGAAACACGTGCCGAACTGTACACAATTGCTGTTCAAAGGTATGAATACGCAAACTTGTATCACACAATGACTGACTTCTTTAATGCTTTCATTTTGCTTGAAATGTTTGGTATGAAATCAGAACATCTCAGAATACTGTTTTTGGATGGCCATCCTCATGGTACCTTGGATAGAACATGGGGAAAACTATTTAACGAATTTATAAGAGCCAGCGATATAAAACAACCTACTATTTTTCCGTATATGCTGTGGGCTACAGTTGGATACGACAGCCCACTAAATAAACATGATCTAAAAGGCGTTACAAAATTAGAGGAATTCAGAACGTTTTTCCTTCGCCAACATGGAATTTTTACACACGACAGGATCAATTGTGATAATTTAACCATTTTATTTCTGTGGCGACGAGATTATTTGGCACATCCAAGAAATCCTTCTGGAACAGTATCAAGAAAAATAAAGAATGAAGAAGAACTAGTGGAAGCCGCGAAACAGCATTTCAGTAAACACTCGATACTGGGTGTTCAAATCGATCTATTGGATATGAGGGATCAATTGATGATGGTGGCACAAACAGATATTCTGATTGGAATGCACGGCGCAGGTCTGTCCCACACCTTATTTCTACCCCGACATGCGGGGCTAATAGAGCTGTTCCCCACCTACTGGTCTACAGTCAATGTACATTCCAAGAGTACGGCGCGATGGCGTAGCCTGCACTACGGCAGTTGGCAAAACAATGACATGACAAAAGAACTTGCAAATAAGTTCACAATAGTTGATGTGAACAGCGTGATGGCTTTATTAAATAACATGGTGCATAAAATATGCGGATCTTAGTTGGAAACAATTGGAATGGTTCATGTTTTATTTGTTATGAGATATAATACATTAATATTTGTAATCGATAGTTTGTTCAAAAAGTGTGTTTATATTGAAGCGATAATACTATCGTATTGTGCACAATGTACTTGTTTTAAGCACACATAAGAGACAGCGGATGATTAATTACTTATTATACTGTTAAAGTGTTTTCATCATTTTCCTTTGACCTCGCACACCGTGTTCGGTTTGTGTCCTTACATGTATAAACGTTAACGAGTCTTCAATTTGTTGTGGTCTAAGCTACGCGTGCACATTTACAAAAATGTGATGAATAAACACATCGCACTTTAATGAAACTGGTTTGGGATTGTTCATACCCCGTTATCATGGTCTGGTTTTATCAAAATTAACTTACTAACATAAATCGCAAGTAGATTGCACTGTACGCACATATATATTCAAAGACTTAGCTCTAAAACATTCCTTGCATGATAAGCGGAAGTTTTTAAAAAGGGTTTTTATTGAGATTAAAGCGAGTCTATATTAGAATGTGAGCGTGTTTTACAATCTTTAATCAATAAAAATGTGAGCATGACAATACCGGTATATCAAATTAATATTTATATATATTTCTAAGACACCAATTTGATGAAATAGAGAATACACCGGGGGAGGGGGGCAAATTAGCTATATCATTATATACAATGTATAATTTACCTTTAAAAAAATCATGTATTAACTGAATACATTCAATTTAATTAATGAATCTTATGACATAAACAAATTTCGAATTACATGCTCTGTTTTACCATCCGTATTACGAGCACTACCATACTAGTTGACTAGATCAATTCCATTATAAGAGAAATATATCCAGTTAAAAAACAATCAAGTTTATGCTAAGCATGTTTCCAAAAGTATTGTTGTTGGATATAAATTAGAGAGAATATTAGACTGAGGTTTGCATCTATTTAAAATAGTTAGCGGTCAATGTATTTTAAAGCCGGATTTTAAATGTGATTTCTGTATTTAAGGCAAAATAACCACTTAGCCAACTGTGCTGTCTGGTGCAACAAACATACTTATGTTACAAAGATGTTTTGGTCTGATTTTAATAATTAATTATGGTCTGTCATAGATGCTGGCTTTGTAAACACAATTGTTCTCTACGTAATGGCGACATTAGTTAGCTATTGGAAAAATACCATACGTGACGTTATGGCTAACAAAAAAATCTCATTAAAACTTAAAATTATACTTATATAAGCCACAACGTCTATACTAAGAGGTTGGGTTCATTTATAGATAGACAATTGCCATTAAATATCCCGAACGCTTATCGAGTCAACGATACAATTCTAAGAGGCCACACAGGCTAATCTGGAGCGACTGTTTCCGCTTTATGTGTATTTTTTCGTTTAAAGGAAGTATATTCTTAGCCAAAATTCAGTTAAGACGGAAAGTGTCGTCCCTGATTAGCCTGTGCAGACTTCACAGGCTTATCTGGGACGACACTTTACGCACATGCATTAAGCCCCGTTTTCTCAGAGCGCTGCGCAATTAATATTGACCTCTGAAGTGCACGTTTGCTAAATATATATTTTGAATCGTAAGTCTTATGAAGTGATTGCATTAAAAAAAAGAGTAAGTTTCTTGGAATGGTACACAAACATATTACACGCTTTTATTAAACCGATCGAGTGAGCTAATTGACATTGCAAATGCCAAATCGATCAAATTATTTCGCTTTTTGACAAGTTAATGCATTGGTAGATAAATAGTTCAAAGGTAAACATATTTTATAAAAGACCCAGCCAACAATGTGTGATGTATTTGTGATAATTCAATGAACGGAAATAAATCCGAAATATAATAACAATTACTGAGGAGTGTTAACTGATCTTAGACAACGGAAATTAGAAAACATAGAAATCTTGGGAATGAATTGTTAACATTACATCTCGTCGGTTGAACTAATTTATACATATACATATACAATGTAGCAATTAACATTTGTTTGCGATTTTAACAATTGTTATAACCGTGTTGTTAGATGATTGGTATTAAATAGCTACATAATAATTCGTGGCAAAACCCGGAACTGTTTGCTGTATGATATTGTACGCTAGATACCTCGCCCTCATTAACTTTCGCACATCATTTGACAAACGAGAACAAACGAAGACACGCATGAAATATTTGAGCCGCACTCTGTGAAAAAGTAGGTTTAATGCATGTGCGTAAAGGGTCGTACCAGATTAGCCTGTGCTGTCCACACAGGCTAATCAAAGACAACACTTTCCGGTTTTATTGTATTTTTTGTTTAAAGGAAGACTCTTCTTGACGAAAATCCAGTTTATGAGGAAAGTGTTGTCCCTGAATATCGTATGCGGAATGCACAGGCTAATCTGAAACGATACTTTACGCACATGCATTTACATCTAACCCCGTTTTCTCGGAGCGCGACTCATTTAATTGTATTTCATTGTTTGCTATATTTGTTTTCGTCAAGGTATTGAATATAAAAAGCCGCTTTACATTGTTCGCACTCTGATGGTGAACTGTATCAATGTAAGGCTTGTAAACTAAAAGCACGGGTTCGAGCTTCGCTTTTTTCTATATATTTTTCTTTTTCCGAATATGTTGCAGAAATTATTCCAGTCAGTTATAATTAAAAATATGAAGAAGTGAAACTCCAGAAGCTGCAGCAGTATTGCAGTTTTATCATACACACCTCTGTGGTCCTTTATTTATGGCAATGAACCAATTGCCAAAACGGTACAGTACGGCACAAAACGAAACAACATATACACATAGTAGAATAAAGCTGGGGTCACCGCCTTGGAACGGTCAATGCTAAGCATTGGGGGTTTAAACCAGTTAATGAGCGCTCAAAAAAACTATGATTTAACACAAATATGGATTCATAATCTTAAAATAAGTCAAACCAGAAATATTCGTTTCAGATAACCTACACGTGTCAGCAAAGGTACATTTACTAAGTTATGACATAATAGAATGCCGCGCTCGGTTTGATATCCACGTCCGCTAGAATTTCACGATATGTGACGGTTTGTGTATACGTAAAGTATGTCCTTCTTTTGCGGATGTTTTAACTGAATGATATTACAATGAAGTATAGTCCATCTTCAAAATACACTAAATAACCAAGCTATCGATATGTCTACACACACTTCAAATTACCTAGGTGTAAGAAAGCTCGTTAATATATCTCATACAATTAATAACAAAAAGCTACTGTTTGAAGCCTCTGCCACTGAAACATAACAACATTGAAGACGAGTACACAAAGACACTAACACAGCATAATTTAACATAAACATTATTAAAGCTGTGTCAATGCCTTTTAAAACCTCAGAATAACGCAAACTTTGTTGTCTTTGTATAGTAATATACGCTCCACATAATGTTTTGTTTTGGGAAAACATTGCATTATTCTGAGGTTTGTCTGAGACAAATACAAAGATATTTTAAAATATGAATAATTTCATACGTTGGCACAGAGTACAAGAACATATTTACAAACCAACTTTAACGTACCATTACCAATTTTATATTTAAATGCCTTCGAGAGTTGGGATACCTCCTTCACTGAGGCTAACATGAATTATGTGTTACTGATTTAACGATATTGTAGTTTTGCTGAAAAAAAGACTAACTTTACAATACATATTACGACGCCCGTCCGCCCATTTGTTAGTGGGAAACCATATATTGAGTTGTGTAGAGTGTGATATGCAATTAGGGTTCCATTTTTTTTTGGTCTCGTACGTTTCTTTTATTTAAGTGTTTGTTAAAGATTTGACGCTAGTAATATGAACCAGACGAGGAAAGTGAGACTCCGTTAGAGGTCCATACCATTGCACAGAAAAAACTTGATTTCACTTCGAACGGAATTGTTGATGAAATATATTGCAGAATTTATATGAACATCCTTCATCTTTTAAAGATTCTTACCGACAGTTCAAACTGATTTGTACGCCATTTATGAACATGTCATGGTGTATTGATCCATGTTGTGTAGTTCGTTACCAACAAATCAGACATTTTTTTCAGTATTGGCATTAGTATGTTTTCAAATATGTGTTCAGTGCTCATGGCTTGGTTGGCCGTAAGTAATTTGAACTATTTATACACATAAAATAAGTATTAACACGTATGCACATTTAATTAAATAAGGCATTTGCATGAAACGGCCCTTTTATTTTCTACAAAAAATAAAGTTTATGTATGCACAAAGCAGTAATTTCCGGAAGGTTACATTATGTGAGTTTACAAATAAGCATCCCTTGTGTAGTGCGTGATGCTTGAGAGTATTTAAATCAATTATAAATTATATGTTTTGGAGGTTTGCACGTAGATAATGAAAAAAACAACTGATGTTTTCACTACGATGTATCGTAGTCGTTCCTAGCCATAAAAGTGGGATAGTATTTATGCGTACGATGACAGCAAATTTGTCCGTTCTGTTTCAATTAAAAAAATTGATGACAGTATCGCTCAAACAATTCATGGTGAGATATTGGAAACCAGCTTGATAATAGTGAAATATGACGTTTGGTTCAACAGGGAAAGAATTGAATTAGTCATGAGTAACTTTAATCGTATGTTTCAGTGTGCGACGGGAGATAAGTGAAAATTGTTATCAGCTGAAAGTGTCGGCAAGAGTTGCACTTGGTGACGAGCATAAACACGGGTCCCGAAGTCAGGGTTACGAGCTTTAACATTGGTAATAGAGCCCGTAGAAATAAGAAATATAACCTTGTTGATCACGTAAATTAGAATGTTAGTTGCTTCAGATCATAAGTCACGAAAGTATGCAAAACTGAATGAATAGAAGTAATTTAAATGAACTTCAATGTAATTTATTACTCATACACGTGTACTATTTTCTTTGCAATATGTACATCAAATGCGTGTTATTTAATGTATATTGTAACTTATGATAACAAGAGGTGTAATAGCGGTTGAAAACGTAAATGTAGGAAAAATCGCAACACAATGTTGAAAAGAAGCGCGACCCTGATTATGGTTCTACTTAAATAAGTTGACAAGCATGCTAGTGTGGTTGTATATTCAATCTTGATTTGCTTTAAACAGATTAAGACAATGCGGAAATAGTTTTAACTAATTGGTTTTTTTATTGATCGCGTATAACCTTTCAGGGCATAAAGTCTGCGTTTGCTTAAGTGATGTATCTACAAAATTTGCAGTATCATTTTGCGTTCTTTAAAATGCATCGCCCACATATTCATGCGTGATTAAAACAAACATCAAACAACGAATTTTCCGTTCGCGGGTATCTTTGCAAACGCGTGTAGGCACACATTGACTAGACGAATTCGTGTCAAGACGAAATGGCGTTATACGATTCGAAATTATTCGTTGGTATGAAATGTTACGCATTTAACTGTTAAAGGTTAATTAAGTTAATCAATCAAAAGTGAAACAAGGCTGTTACAGGTGCGACATATGCCTCGGAAATGTTGTTTGTCAGGGGAGGAATGGAGGCAGTATATTCTTTGAACAAGGACCAGAACAAAAATCAATAAATAATTGTTATAAATCAGCAATGAAAATTCCTGACCGTGATCTTGAATTTCGACTTGAATAGTGTCAACGGTAATTTATGAACGCCATTGCAGAAGGTACGCAATCCATGCCACGTTCTCGTCGTGTCTTCGAAGCTTCTTGGTCAATGGCTTTACCAGGCAACACAACGGCGTTCTAGTAGGAAGCCGTAAGAACGCGGAACTGCGGATTTTACATACAGCATTTCCAAATTAAACGCCGTAAAGCCGCCACATTAGGAGTTCTTGAAGTTTTGATGCCGTTTTAATGCGATATTACGACGACCACACTGCATGCTTGACGATCCTACCTCGATCTAACGGACAAAGAACGCCTATCCAGTGTGACTGGGGTATTATATAAACACTTGACCAGGGGTATATTTTTTGATAATGTCGTTTCTGAGAGAGAGAGAGAGAGAGAGAGAGAGAGAGAGAGAGAGAGAGAGAGAGAGAGAGAGAGNGAAAATATTATTTTTTTATGATCACGAGTGAAAGAACAAACGTTCTTACACTGGCATGAACACATTTTCTGTTTCTTTTATGCCCCTTTTTCAAGAAAATAATTGACAGCTGTTTCCCTTTCGCTGAAAAGGTACCTTATCTCCCGTGGCGTACCTCAATACATTAAAATGACGTTATTTTGTTGACGAAATGACGTCATTTTGTTGACGAAATAAAGTCATTATTCCTGCGAAATTCTTCAGTTAAACTCTTTTACAAAGTAAATAAACTGTAAAAAAAAGCATAAAATAAAAAGAAAATATGTTGGATTCGGTGAAATATTGATTTTATTTCACTCGTGATCATAGAAAAAATATAAACAAGGATATAAACAAGGGAAGTTAATCTTGATATGATAGTCTAAAAATAGAAAAAGTTATTCCGAAAATTTGTTATTTTCACCGGTGAAAATAACAATTTGTGTATTTTCGCTGCTGTTATTTCACTGCAGAAATATCATATTTTATCTTTAGGTATAACAGAATAATTTATATATTACTATTCATAACTTCAGAATTGCAAACTAAATGACAAACATTGTACATTGAATGTTTCACATAATGTTTTTGCAGTCACACACTAGCTTTATGTTTCAGTACTTAATGAACTTTCCGGAAATGTAGCTAAAGCATTTAAGTGTTAATCTGTATTTACATTCTTTGCATGAAGCAAAACAAAACAAAGGGTAATGTTAACTCTTTAAATATATCGTCTTTGTTGAATTTACATTTTATTGAGCCGAAACATACATATTATTATGAGCTTAGTGAGCAATTTTCGACGACAAAGTACAAAGTGATCGATGCTATCAGAACAGTTACAGTTTCATTTTATTGACAAGCATTCGTCTTTGACACAATAAAAAACAATCATACATAACGTTATCAATGTGAAACAACCATACTGCGTTTACAAGCTGTAATCGTAATGTTTAACCCCTTTGTAAGATTCAATGTATTTATAATACCAAAAAGTCTTCCTCATAAAATAGATTGTGCGAATAGTAATTTGTAGAACCGGTTAGAAGCTGATTGACATTTATTGTGTGTTTTGTGTTCATTACATTAAAAGTGTTCGTGATCAATTATCCATATAAACATGCATCAAGAAATACACTTTTAGCACGGAATGTCTTTTCAAACTTTAACATCATAACAATATATGTAATATAGAGATAAAAAGCCGTTTTAAAAACTCCGCATCCAAACACCAAAAAAATGTTACTTAAATAAAGAATTCGAACACATATAGAAACGCAGTTGACAACTCTAAATAGAAGCTTTCTTTCCAACACGCCCCATGTTGGAGAATTCAGCAGCCATTTGAACTGGAAATATAATAACACAATATAATATTATTTGGCCAAGTTATATATGATAAGTTTTTCAAAAGAATGCATTAATAAATTAAACATATTTCGGCGATGATATATCAAACTTAATAATTTTTGATTGCTAACGAACATTAAAGTATGTTATAAACGATATTTAGTTTAACGATTCTAATCTGTCAGTCAACAACAATTTTCCGATGCGTAGGTCTGAACCCATGTGTAAGCTCGAGTTGTTTGATAGCTACGCATCAGAACGACCCAGACTCGATGAATAAAGATAATGATACAAATACGAAGTTAGCATGGTTTGATTAATATGTGAGTCGTGTTATGAGAAAACTGGGCATAATGCTTGTGCATAAATTGTCATCCGAGATTAGCCTGTGCAGTCCGCACAGGCTTATCAGGGACGACAATTTCCTCTTTTATGGAATTTTTCGTTTAAATGATGTCTCTTCTTAGCAAAAATCCAGTTTAGGCGGAAAGTGTCGTCCCGGATTAGCCTGTGCGGACTGCACAGGCTAATCTGGGACGACACTTTCCGCACAAGCATTATGCCCAGTTTTCTCAGAACACGACACATGTATGCATTTGACATGAGAAATATATTACTAATACTTTGTTTTGCTCTGGTAAGGGATGTGCTTTTGCATTGTTTATTAGTAGATTAACAACGCTTATGGTGTTCTTTGTATGTAGGAAGATAAGCGAGTTTCACATTCGAATGCAGCTTATACAATGTGTCGTGAATTTCACGTAATAGTTATGTTTTACTGAAATTGTTAATAAATTAAAATTATTCATAATGAGGTACAAAGCAGTGTATATGAGGTGCAAAGCTGTGTATATGAGGTGCAAATCTATAGTTTGACGGTGTGACATGTATTTATGTGATGCACGAGATTATATGAGTCGTATGCGTCACATGACTGCATTGTTTCGTATATATACTGCGTTTTGTACTTCATTGGGTGCGCTTGGATTAAATTGAATCACGGGATTATAAGATGTTAATTAAAAGGTGAAAAGTTTGTTGGTGTTTCATGTTATAATATTATCCTGTGTGGCAAAATTGAAAGCGCCGCCACACAATGTGTATCGTCTTGGTGCGATTTTAACAAAGTTAATCAAGAATCAATAGTTGGACAGCTTAATCGATGGACAAGAAAATCGATTATAATTCAAATGAGTGGAAACTATCCATGTATATGTTAGTTTAGTATACGATCGAAAGCCACAAGTACGAATGTGCAGTTACGAAAATGAGTGTAGCGACGATTACCTGTGAAAATAAATGGACCGCCGTGAAACTCTTTTTCATCGATGAAGCCATCATCTGAAGTAACACATAAATAGAAAATGAAAATTAAAGAAAGCAGTATTTTTAATGGCGTTGATTTCCGAAATGGAAGGTACGTGTGTCAGTTGTAAATTATTTATGGATTATAAATCAATGCAGTTTGGTGATGTTGATGAAGTGAAGGGGGTATTATTTTCGGTTTGTAAACGCTTTGCATCGTCACCAAAAAGGAAAACAAAGCATATTGTTCATAAGCGATTACGCTATCGCTTCAATCTCAAACATATTGTCCGTTCTAGTTTAAGAATATTTTATACGCGTGAGAAAGTATTCAAACAAACTTACTAAATTTAAGGTTTATAGTGTCGTTATGTTTGATAGTTCAGTTCTTATTATTAAATTAATAAACACTATTGGAATTTATATCACATAGTGTCCGCGTTTCACTAGTTAGCACAACATAAAAATGATATATTCAGCTATAATAAGTGTGAGTTCTGTCATATCACCGTTAAAGTCAGCGAAGTCAAATGTCTTCTGGGCGTCTTCCACTGGCACGTTTTCCTCGGCTGCAAACTCGTGCACGGAGATTCGCTTATCCCCGTCCGCGTCATACCGGGCAAACTCAAAGTCGGCGGCGACCACCTCGAAATACGGGTTGCCCACATAGCGGTTATTGGACTGCAACTAAAAAGGGCAAGACTTATGTGCATACCTTTGTAAATTGGACGAAATCGTCTTGGGCCATGTTGCTCATAAGTTTAAAGCAAATTAGACTAAAAGCAGTTAACCTTTGGATGACATGATTTTAACTTAATGTCAAGATTTTATAGAGGCTGTTTGTTGTAATTGCAATGGTGTGTCTAATTGAATTGTTTAATAAGCAAAGTGCTCGTTATATGTTTTGGATAGGCTTGTTTATTAACAGAATAACTAAATTGTTTTCCGTCACGAACTCAGCCATTGGGCATCTGTTTTGTGCTGATGATAAGGCGCATTGAAACTGCCAGAAAAAGCCCAAACTATTCGCAGTGTTATCGGTTTATGGTATATGTTCCTTTTAATCAATCAACATCCTTAATCTTGAAAGAATTCTAGTTTGTTGCATTTTTTATGTTATGAAAATTCCTGTTATGTTATGTACGTTTTACATATGGCTTGCAATCATAGGTGGAAATGGCATTTAAAAAGGCTTTATATCACATTCATTTTATTTTAAGAATACTATGCGAATCGAACATCATCCAGTGATGTGTAATGCCGACAAGGATATGATAGAGCTATGCTCGGAACAAATGTTTTATCTGCGTGGCGGTTATGCTAAAAAAAACGACATTTTACCTTACCAGTATGTTTGTCGACGTAGAATCATACGTTCAATAATTTCTCAAACCTAAAATAGTCCACTCATGGCCAATAAATTACCTCAACTGGTTGAAATGGGAGAAAATCAACTGATGCAAATTTTACTGGCGACTGCCTGTTTTTGTGATCGATACTACATAAGGTCCTGATGATTAAATGGAAAGTTATAAATAAACGCGACGGAATGTAAAAGAAACGGGGATTCAACCAATGGTACCAGAATAAATCTGACTTGAGTTTCGAATTAAATTTGCTGAACTTGCTTAAACATATCAAAATCAGTACACAAAAGAAACACTATAGGATTATTTCCAGTACGCACCAAATATAAGGATAATGTGTCGTTTGAATCAGACGACAACGATGAAAAAAGATTGTTTCTTAAACAGTTTTGAGTTGGAAAACAATGTTCTAGATTAATAGGTTAAACTGAACTAAATATTATCAGTATGTTTTGTGTCTGGACACTGATTAGTTGGAAATTGTCAAATTGTGCCTTTTGTGGAGCTTAGTTTTAAATACGTACGCAAGGTTTAAGCTACCCAATTACAAATGGCACTGTGTCGCTGTCGATGAGAAATGTTTATATTATGCTGAATGATACTTAATGAACAATGGTACCTTTGCTTTAATCAGAGTATAACAATAAAGATGTTTCATTTGTATCCGACTGGCGTTTAATAGCTTTTGTGTCCAAAAAGGTGTCTATAAGTCAATTTAATTCTTTTTACACTGAACTATTTATAAATTATTAAACAATGTTGAGGGTAAAAAGTTGCACTGTCATGTAATAACTTATTTCACTACAAAGGTCTATTATTATAATCCTAATAAGTACCATTTTCTTCCAAATTTATCAAACACCTATCATAAAAGTAGATATGGCCATTCTTGTTCCAGAAACAAACTTACATTAATTCAATAACTATTAAAGTTGAAGTGTTTTAGATTTAAATTCAGTTTAATGAAACAATTCATACGAAACGCACTCATCGCTTTGATTTTTGTAAGCGATATAATAAAAGTGATGGATATTTTAAACCTGTTACATTTAACGCACGTCACAATTTTTAATGTAAGCGGTAAGAGTCGCTTAATGTGTAAATCACGAATTCGCATGAATCATACCGTTCCCATTTGCTAGCGAATGAAAATTGTAATCATATACACATTATATTTTTTACGTTATCTAGCCTCAGGCAAATAACGTCGACTCATTTAGTTCAAATATTTCAAATATGTTAATATTCATAGGCATTTGACATTTCTTCAACAATGCTAACATGTATTTTAACATAGACATAAGTTATGGAAAGTTACACATAATATCCGCGCGTGTAAGTTTATATAAATTTCTGAATAAAAGTTAACATAAAAAAAATATATTTTTATGTTTAGTGTATGATATGTGTGGGATGAAAGTCAATAGATTATTTGTTGTTGTTATTTCTTTGAGATACTTCAATCAATTAAGATGCATTACCATGCTTATACCGGCGTAAAAGCATCAATATAATTTACCATTTGTTTACGTGAATCATTAAACGAAATTCAAAATGTATATTCATACTAACTTAAGTAGGGACACAATCTGAAAAATTGAAGTGTCTAACGACGACAGTAGCTTGTCATTGTTTTGTTGTGATTAATGTGATTGATTGTATGGCGTACCATTTGGGTCAAAAGTCAACANAATAGAGCATTATTTCAATTGAAAACCACTATGACATTACCGATAAGTAAAGGAACCCGATATAAAGAATAATTCCTCATGTTCTCTTTGACTGACATAAGTTTATTGGACTATAATTGTTGGCAAACAGTTATTTTTATTCCAGAACCGAATGATTGTCACCGACCTTTGCCTAGTTTAAGGAATTCCTAGCCTGCCCACGAGTTATTCCACCCCGTCTATTATTCTGCTATACAATCTCTCACTATTCTCTTATATCTCGTCTGGCAAAGCAATAGTTGGTTGCAATCACACTCTCTATATCAGCCGTGTATTGATCGAAAGTGATAAAAGGTCGTATGCATTTTATCCACATTAGGGTATCTGTACTATATCCCATATTACAATTGTTAAGTATGAGAGGGGGGGGGGGGGGNGGGGGGGGGGGGGGGGCGTTCAATTTAATAAAAATCAAAGTACGGCTTCAGAACATAAAATAAAATTAATAACACATTTCGGTGCCCGTTGCCAAGCACCCAGTACACTGCATCTCTGCTTAACTTCTCACGCGAAAGACGAGTTGGTAAGTTAGTGAGGGCTCAGAGTGAACCTGCGGCCCCTGAATTTTGCAACTAGTTTGGTTCAAATTCACTACGGATCTGCTCCAAAGGGTAATGTGTACAGGTCGGTGGCCTTATACAAGTTATGGTAATCAAGAATGATTGGACTACCAAACGCTTTGCAGTGGTAAACCCTCCCTCAATACTATTTAACGGTGCTCACTGCATTAACAGATAAAAACATTGAAGATATACGTGGATTTCTAGATTGTAACTTTCTCTTGTTTTTAAAGAATCCTTTTTAATTTCTACACGATGGTATAATTTAATCTTGTATGTATTGTTACAGAAATTTTTTTTAGACAAAAAAACCCGTTACATAATATAAAATAATAACAATATTTGTATCGATCGTCATCATGTGGTGTACAATAGCAGCAGATTTGTGATCGGAACATGTCACTTCTCTGCGTGGAGGTTTTATGGTTTACCTGCCCCTCGCACAGGTCACCGCAGACGATATGGCAGTGAGTGACGTTTGCCCCGGGTCTGCTCTGTTTCTCGCACCATCTCGGGCAGATCACGCTGCAGACGTTAGTTACGCCGCGAATTTGAGCCGCCGGGGTGGTAACTGTCGAAATATTGATTTAAATTTTAACATGGCATACCATGTATATGAATTTTAAGATGAAAATAATTGTGTTTCTGATTGTTATTAGTATTAACTATACAAAGCATAAAACGATTCGATGGATTGTATTCGTGTCAATCCAGTTTTGCGTACGGGCTTAAATAATAACTAATAACAAACTATACGGTGCATACTGTTGTTGTTGTATATAAATGACATAAACATGAACACAACATTGGCAAATTGAGTGGGATCGATATGCATATACACAGATATCAGCATTTAACACATTTGATATATTAATTGTTCAGTTAATTAAACAAAAAAACTTACGGAATGCCATATTAGATCATACAGGGAAGACATTTTCTGGAAGCATGTGAAATTGATGCGAATAAAGTTGATTACATATTGAAATAATCGATTAATGATGGTTACGATAAAGAAGGTGATCACTATAATTATTATAATAACTATAATACTGATGATAGTAATAGCCACCATTGTAATTATAATGCAGAAACTGATAAAGATAATCATGGTGATTATTATTGAGTAAATTCTTGGACTCAGAGCCGAATTTTTTACCTTGGAATTTTCGAAGATATCACATCTTCTTCATCAGCTGATCACAAGGTAAAAAATTCGGCTCTGAGTCCAAGAATTTACTCAATAATGCTTCAACCAGAGCAGAGAAACCTCCACGAGCGTATGGTGATTATTGTGCTGTTGTGCTGATGATAATACGGGTGATTATTAGATGATGACAGTGTGCTGATGATAATACTGGTGTATATTTGATGATAATGTTGTGCTGATGATAATACTGGTTATTATTTGATGATGATGTTGCGCTGATGATAATACTGGTGATTATTTGATGATGATGTTATGCTGATGATTATACTGGTGATTATTTCATGATGATGTTGTGCTGATGATAATACTGGTGATTATTTGATGATTATGTTGTGCTGATGATAATACTAGTGATTATTTCATGATGATGTTGTGCTAATGATAATATTGGTGATTATTTCATGATAATGTTGAGCTGATGATAATACTGGTGATTATTTAATTATGTTGTTGGTGTGAATAAGATTAGTATGACCATGATGATTATATTGATTGAGGATGATGATTATCATTGATGATGATGATGATGATGATGATGATGATAATAATGATAATTATCAGCAAGATGATGCTGATGATTATGATGAAGACATTGTTAACATTGATGAAGACAATTCTCATTATGAAGAAGACGAAAATAAGAAAAGATGATGATGATCACAATGTGGGAGATGATGATACATGTTTAATGATTGCTGATGTGAGGAAGGAGCGTAAGTGTCACGTTGACATTTACAACAACGACAGAAATAATGTTTACCTTCTCCAGTCGATGTCTGGACGTTGATGTTTTGGGCAGTGTTCCTGATTGCGTCGATCAGGGAGTTGACTGGCTTTCCCATCACCGACGGGGGCGGGATGTCCCCACGGTTGTGTTTCAGCACCACTGTTGGGGCCGGGAGGTCAAAGTGTCGAGAGGGAAACTGAGGGGGTCGGGGGATGAACGCGGGACTGACCACGTGACCATGTGTTAGGGAACACAGGGTCAGTAACTGGGCCAACATCAGATACATGGCTAAAGTATAAAGATTATACAAAAAAATCATTATTGTTTAAAATGACCAATATAACACAATCACTTTAGAAATGGTTGTAGTGACGTCCAAGCAGCAGCAACAACATTAAGAAGGTACATAGTAGCGGTGGAGGTACTGGTTTGTGAAGTGGTGGCAGTGGTTGTTGCTGCACAATTGGTCTTACTTGTAGTATTAGAAGAAGTAGTAGTTACCAGCTTAGTTAAATATGCATATTTTAATAACTATAATGATATGACTGTCGGTAACATGTCGAGCCCATCGTCAATAATGCTATTATTTAACAAGCTTAATCATGCTTTACATGTTTTACCTTTTGGCCTTAAGTGTGTCTTTGATCTTTCACCAACGCTGGAAAAACATTTACCGCATGGTTAATATTGTTGGTAAACTATTTTGTATGAGGAATGATGATTTATGAAGTTACACATGACACACAGTCTAAACATGGTGAACATTTGTGGTCAATAACTTTAAAGTGCACGATGAATGATGAATTTACATTCCGGACGATCTGTTTTATATCAACATTTACATTTGATCTGAACGAATGACCTTGACCTTTTGCGACATGCGACACATTGTGTTGTTACGGTTGCCATTTGTGGTGAGCTATTTACAAAATACAAGATCAGTGACACTAACATTCCGGCAAAGCTGTTGTATAGCCTAATTCGACAATTGACCTTTACGTGTGCAATTGATTGTTGAGATAGGGACACAGGAGTTGAACAAGACACTCTCATGATGGTGAACATTTATTGTAAGTTATTTTACATTGGATGAATGATAAAGATACAGTCAAGATAAACTCAGACGCGCAAACGAACGCACTTACACTCGACCGTCGTGGCCTCTTTACAATTGTGCAAGATATTTGTATTGCATTATGAAAGAGTGATTATTATTGAATTATATCAGAATGTGTTCACAAAATAAAACTTTATTATATAATTGTTTGCACGTAATGCCCTTTATTGTAGGTATATTGTCTATAACGTGTGAACAACAGCAGTAAGTATGGAGATGGAGAACTCTGGTAACGATACACCGATAAAACAATCTTCGAATACTCTAAAAAAAGCTTTAATAATCATCCCACCAAAGCAAGGACAAGAAAATGTCAGTTTTGAAAATGAATTTCATCAATTCAGAAACAAGAATACTGACGTGTTGCTGCACTTGCACACACATTTGCTCGGATAGAAAATAGTGGGTACTTCGTAGTCAAGGTGTCGGCCACTATGATTAAGAAAACACATTAGAGTGGCTTTATCAAAACATGTCATAAAACTGCTTTTGGATGGTCAATCTCAAGGTTCACTTCATAGAATATGGTGCAAACGTTTTAACAGATTTACACGAGGCATTGGAATTTGAGTTGTATACAAGTGTGTAGTGTCGGCAATTTATTCAAGTAAAATGACCCGGATTGCTCAGTCGGTACAGTTCTGAATTACAAAGCCGGGGATTAAAGCACGGCTGTGTGTGGTTGTCATGAATTGCTTTTCACGGCCGTTTGCCCCTACCTCGAATTCAAGAAGGGCCGTTGTCAATTACTGGCATTACTATATGTTCTAAGTACTGGTAAACCTGCTAACACAGAAAAAAGTGTGAGTTGGTAAGCTGACCGACATGAAATGAATGAACTTGTATTGAAAACGGCGATAAATCGAACGTACAACAGACATGTACACTATTGGGAAAATCCACTATTCTGTGTTGATGTTTTTACACGAAACACAGACACAATATTTGGCTCTACACACAATACGAATATACATGTCGTTATCAATTTTACTATTATAAGACAATTAACTTTTTAAATTTCACTTTCTAGTTTATATTCAAATATTGGATGAATATTCGCGCAGACAAATGGCGTTGTTTGGTCACTTGCTTATGCAACAAGTCCAATATGTTCAATAATATAAACGAATTTATTTGCATATAAATAGAATAACAATTAAGGGTAAAATAAAAAAAAAAATTATTGAGCACAACTCGAGGCTTGGGGTTCCTAAGTGTCGTTAAATACACTGATTTTAATGTATTCAAAATTGGTCCAGTTGTCTATATTATAGCATTACCATGACTACCATGCTACACTTGATAACATGCTAGACAACGTTGGTTGAAGCATGTTAACACTCGATATAGTTTTATGTTATAATGTAATGCTATTGATGCAAACAAAGTCTCGGTTATGAACTACCACAATTTGAATAAATAATTATACTGTTTGATTGAATGATAACAGCTTACGAATGGAACCAAAAGTAAACCATTAAAATTCAATAACAACTGGACTTAAAGCTCAACAACGCAATTGTGGCGTGTTCTGAGAAAACTGGGCAAAATGCTTGTGCGTTAAGTGTCATCCCAGATTAGCCTGTGCAATCCGCACAGGCTAATCCGGGACGACACTTTCCGCCTTAACTGGATTTTCCCTAAGAAGAGACATCATTTAAACGAAAAATTCCATAAAAGCGGAAATTGTCGTCCCTGATTAGCCCGTGCGGACTGCACAGGTTAATCTGGGATGACAATTTACGCACAAGCATAATGCCCGGTTATCTCAGAACACAACACATTTAGTTGTTCGAAAGAAACGCTAGCTCATTATAATATCGTTGGAACGAGATAACTTACTCTTGGTAAAGACTTGGCCTTACTCTTGGTAAAGACTTGGCAATAATTCGGAAAACACGCAGTTTGAAAAACATCTACCTCAAAAAACATTTGCATCGAGTTCCGAAAAACAACTTTTAGTTATCTGATCTTTGTCGTAGTTATGGGATTGAGATACTATGTATTGGTTATGGCATAAATATTACACGCAATTTCTGATATGTGCTACCATCGAGTTTAGTGAGATCTTAAAATATATCTTACATAGGCGACATGAATCTATCAAGGAAAACGTTAAATAGTATGTAACACAAATTACGTCCATGCCGCAAAAATAATGTTAAAATGATATTGTTTTGTTGCTTTTTTTCCAAAAAACATTTAAATAAACATTTCTATTAAATCATCTTACCTGCGTCAATCTATAACTCCTAATATCTGCGTGCGTTTGAAACGTGTTTAATATTCAAGAAAACCAAACACGAATTCAATATGTAATTTATGATGATATATCGGTCCACACTCAAACCGCAAATTCAAAAGTGTGACTTGTACATATATAAACCTATCATTTTTGACATCATCGTTCATCCCTTTGCAACAAATTAAATGTCATTCTCAAATTGTACAGGTAATTTAGTTAGCGTTAAAATAACGTATGCATTCAACCTCAGACGTCTGACGGCTTTTGCGTGTAATTATCTTATATCATGTCTAATGTCAATTTTGTTTTACAAACAGGAAATTGCCCAATATGTTATTGTAATTTAAAGTGAAAACTTAACGTTGTAAATAGTTTTATTAGAAATGCATGCGATGTTAGTTATAGCTTATTTACTTTATCATATATTGTCTTTATAAACGTATGTTTGTTTATAGTTAAGTAAGCAAATATTTGAAACTGCGATAATTGTCACTAACAGCAGCTAACATCCGATTCTTGTGTTTACGAAATAATCATATACTTATTTTTGTGAACGAACATATGTTGTGATTTGAACATGAAACTCAAAGATGATTGTGGAAGNTATCTTATATCATGTCTAATGTCAATTTTGTTTTACAAACAGGAAATTGCCCAATATGTTATTGTAATTTAAAGTGAAAACTTAACGTTGTAAATAGTTTTATTAGAAATGCATGCGATGTTAGTTATAGCTTGTTTACTTTATTATATATTGTCTTTATAAACGTATGTTTGTTTATAGTTAAGTAAGCAAATATTTGAAATGCGATAATTGTCACTAACAGTAGCTAACATCCGATTCTTGTGTTTACGAAATAATCATATACTTATTTTTGCGAACGAACATATGTTGTGATTTGAACAGGAAACTCAAAGATGATTGTGGAAGTGACAGTTTGATGGGTTGAAGTCATACCGGCCTTGTGTGCGTCGTCTACGTTTTATTCAAACGACATCCACCCATGAACCACTAAGAAGATTTGCATGGAATTTCAACTATATTACTTTTAGGTGAGGTGACTCGATATTGTGGTGATAGGCCCAGTCTGGGACAAGCACATTTATATGTAGTATTGTGTTTTTAAACATTGAGATAGGGGAAAACAGCAAACACTGAAACAGAAATATATGTTTGATAAATTATCTCCCATAACCAAACGCTCTGAGGCTGCTACTGAAACCTTTATTTTCCATATGTGAACCACTACCCTTTTTGAATTACGCTTAGCAGCATTGATTTAACTTGTTTGGTGTTCTCAGGAGAAGGGCTAGGGATATATTTGTCAGTTTATTTAAATACAATTCGCATACGACATCGTTAGCTGCTGGTAAACTCCTTGTAGAGGTTACCTCCTCTTTAGGTTAACTGTAACCGGTGTCATCACAACTTGACTTGAAGATAGGTTATCGTGTATATCCACCAGCTTTGTGTACACATTTAAAAAAAAATAAAAAAATCCAACTGTTCAATTAACGATCATATACAACGTTTGTCTAGATTAGAAACATTACTTCTCTTATAAATAGCCTCGTGACATCCACCGTAAATTTAAAAAAATAGTTTTTTTTTATTTCATAAAATGTATGGGTTGTTTTCACAGCATAATAACTTAACGTTAACTCGATTGAGTTTACATGTAAGCACTTAAAATCATCATAATTAGACGTACGATGCACACTGTCGTTTTTCTTAGAAAACTTACTTTTGAATAATGCATGGTAATTTTCGAGCGGGATACACAATTTACTCTCGAAATGTCGGATTACATAGACTTCGTAGAATTTATAATGAACCCTCGTACAATGAAGAATTGCTCGTACAGTCCATACTCTCCTCGCGAAATTGACGATTACACCGCGCAATGTAATATATAAAAGGTGAAATTGGTAAAAGTATATTAATTTAAACAGACATTTAAATGTATAGTACACGCGGTAAAGATTTATTATGTGCGATAAGAGGTTTATGCAAGCCTTTTAAATTCTTAACACAACTTTTCCATACTGTGACATATATTTAAGTAACTAGAAACCAATATTAGCCTATACAAGGTGATCTGTCAAACAGAAGAACCTGAAAGTTATCTTTATGAGAAAGGTCAAACCGTCGGGTCAAGGGTCCAACTAAAGCACCTTTATTGTTGAAATACTGGTAAGAATTTAAAGTAATTTTGCACACGTTCTATGCTGAATGAGGCCTTGTGTTGAGCAACGAATGAATTGGCTACTTTTAAAGTTATAACTTCGAATCAACGTCCATTCTTCTTGTTGTTCATGTATGCTTTTATATTCCGGAAAGCCGCAAATGATATGTGTATTAGGTAATAATTCCACGCATACGACGATGCGTGATTTACATGTATAATTGTAAGTCACAGCTAAAGTTTAACAATCACGTGCAAAGGTAATTATATGTATAACTTTCTTATAAGATGCTGCTCTGTTTTTGTTTCAAGTCCATTAATCCTTTAATGAAGTTGATAAAACAAATAAATACATTATTCCGTTCCAAAGCAGTATGTATGGTATTTATGAACTTCAATTCGTTCCCTTTACAGTAACTTTTTTAAAATGGTATTATTATATAAACACATTTGAACCTTAATTTGAATCTGTTTAAATGTACATGTATTTTACATACGTTTTATGTCGATGTTTGTTTTCTAAGAGGTTATATACATTATGTTAATAAATGCAGTTAAACTCAATCATCGTTGACAACTAATAAATCATTTTCTTTGCTAAATGCTCTTTATGTAAACAATACAAACCATTAATAAACCATCTAGCTATTCTCTTTAAGTATTATGTTTATACAATTTGTAAATATATTGTGTAGCATGTGGTAGCATAATTAGCTTCATACCAGACCATATTTGTGTCGTGTTCTGAGAAAACTGGGCAAAATGCTTGTGCGTAAAGTGTCATCCCAGATTAGCCTGTGCAGTCCACACAGGCTAATCCGGGACGACACTTTCTGCCTAAACTGGATTTTCGCTAAGAAGAGACATCATTTAAACGAAAAATTTCATAAAATCGGAAATTGCCGTCCCTGATTAGCCTGTGCGGACTGCACAGGCTAATCTGGGATGACAATTTACGCTCAAGCACGTCTGAATCTGAATAAATGATTATCCTTAGGCCGAGTGTTGACTGTTCTCAAAAAACTAAGTTTATCAAACCGTTTACATTTGTTCAATATGTAGGTGAAAGTACATGCACGGCATAAAGTCAGGCTTAAAATTGAATGATAAAGGGAGAGAAAGCAATGTTTTGCCGGAATCATAAAACAAGAGTTTTTCTGCTCTAAATATTTTATTTGTTGATTGTTATATAATCGACATATTATATGTATTTTTTTAATATAAAATGAGCGCATATTTGCTAGTTCACCAAAAGCCTGCTAAATAAAGGGTGGGGGAGATTCCTAGATGATGGGGTCCTAATCGTGATGAGGAGGAAACACACGTGTCTCTTAGATGGCAAACACCCTAAATGCCCGTTTTCTCCTGGGCAGAGACCCAGAGACCTCCAGTCCTCGAACACACCTCTTTGACCACTAATCCTAGGTAGACAAGTGGGCCAGCTTGGTCAGTGGGCTGGCTATGCGATGACTCTGGTAAGAAGAATCTCATACGGGGTAGAGCATATCTCACATCCTATTTCAATTTACTATCAGTTAGTAACACTTAATTACGATAGCATTCATTATCGAAAACTGCGCGACTGTGCAATTTCATAGTGTTTCCATGCTATCCATACGTATAGGCGGTTGATCATGCGCCTTATGAACTTTAAGACCCCACTGAATTGTTTGCGCGTTTTGTGATTTAGTCGCCTTGTTACACAAAATGGCCGAACTTAGTCAATTCATTCACATAAAACAAAATAACAGCTGACGGTTGTCATTGAAACCGCCAAGGTTGTTTGTAAGTTGCGAGAAAGCATACTTTTAATGTAGGTTTATACGTCCAACAGAAACCGACTAGATGCTATCACTGAAGTGATATTTTTAGTAGCACGTCAAGTTCACAATCCATTGTAAGAGCTTCAATTCGTTAAAAGTTGTCATCAGGATCACATACCTTGATAGTAAACCAGATTATGACATTGTCAGTGAGGGTAGCATGTTCCATCTGTCACGCGTATCTCACTCAGACACGAAATGACAAACGCATTGCACAATATACGTTAACTGTATCGTTTACCACAGCTGCGTCGCCGCTGAGCATAATGATTGGGCACTGGTCTACGTGTTTTGTTGAAATGTTCATAGCAAACCCTAAACAATTTTACAATTGCATCAAGATCGAACACCATAAGTCCAAGTGTGTGAAGTCTGCAATTTGAGCAAGTCAGACGGAATCGGAAAAAAATGCACCAACCAACTGTTTGGCCCTAAACGTTGTAAACACTATTTCGCAACCTCAAGGTTTTTTTTCTGGCGTTCGGAAAGGGAGTGCTGTGAGTGAGGCACACTCGGTCAATTCCTTTTACCGAGACCCACAGGCGTTCGGATGCTGCACCACAGCCATCAGTCGAATATTACGCCATGATGACAAGGCTTCGAGTTAAGATGGTATACATGTGTGTATGTAATGCATCTAAATCGACAGCCGTCCAATTAAAAACGCCAGAAAATCCAACCTCTATCAGCAATCCGCCAACACGTATATCATTTCAATATTCTCCAGAAATTTGCCTCAACCAAGAAATTCTTAACCAGAAAAAAAACAGCGCATAGTTTTGACTGATAGGGTTTCAGAGGTTGTTCAGGAACCGGTGTAGCGTAATTTTCAGAAGTCAATACAAACCAGAATGTCTTGTGAATATTTTGTTTAAGTCTGTGAAATTGTAAGCCGTTAAAAGCGCAAGTATTATTTGCATTAATAATTATGTATGATGATTAATGTGGACAAAAATATCTTAATTATGATTGGGAATAGTGGCCGAAAATTGTTCCTACAGGATACAGCAGCAAAAAAAGGCCCTGGTAAAGCATTGAAATTTTGAGGCGGCTTATTTTCGAACATAATTTTGTTCAGGAAATTTGAGGGACTGGAGCATCAGATATTTTTCAGTCTAGGGCTATTTTGCGCATTAAAATGCATGCGTTCAAATGCTATTGTTTTTAACATTATAATTTTTTTTCTCTGAAGCTGAGTTGTTTATAAGAGTCTATCCATGTAATTTCGGACATGTGCCCTCGAGCTATCCAAAAATACTTACCGTGTGTAAAACAATATTGAATAGCATAACTATTAGGTATATTTGTGTCTAGACAGTTTGTACGAGAATGCAGACACTGTTGCTTGAAAACCGGTAATCTCGTTGTTCATAAGATGTGTTATTGTCACTTGCTAGAGGATAAGCAAAAACATTTACGGACAATTCTACTTGAATGCATCGGAATAACGGAGTTTTCGCGCTTCATTCATTTAAGTAGCTTATAACAAAGTGCATTGTTGCTGAACATGATATCTGAAACTGTTGACTCATATTTTGCGCATTTTACATTGTGCAAAGCTGCTGCTAGCATCCTTAACTAGTGAGCCAACTCTGAGCCAGGTTCTTTACATGTCAATAGAATCTATGTTAGTGTATCTTAACACCATATAGCAGTCTTCCGTGGAAGGCAAAATTTGTGACTTATAATTAAGTATATTCGCCTTCTATGCCTTTATCTTCGTTCTAGCTTTAAGACATATCATTGGCGAATAAGTTACACTGAAAATATTTTCCTTAGGAATTAACAATTGTTAATATATATACTCTAGTTATGTTACTTTTCTTTGTAAATAATCTAAAGGCTGTAATAAGTTGCTTCATTTTGATCTCTTGTATATGTATATAAACGATTTACTTCATTGCATATAATCTGTATTATATGTTATGCTCTTCATGAATGGAGGAAAATAAAAGCCAATCTATCTATCTATCTATATTTACACATTTTGACAAACGAGACAATTAACCTTCCAACAAAGTGTCCTCAATAAAGAGTTTAATCTATAAAAGTGATATTTCCGTCGTGACAAAGTATATTTGATGGGAAAGCATTTATCAGACATTCGCAATAAAAGGTAAATTCACTTAGCACAATTTATAATGAACCAAGTGTAATATACTTAAAAACATCATTGTGAGGGGTTGGGGGAAGAATTCAGCTTAATCTTTGACTCTTTTAAACTTGAATGCCTTACAATCAAAACATTGTACTATTTTGCGTTTGTGTGTACAGCTTAATGCTGTAATTGTGCATATGCACACTTAAGTGTGTGATGCATTACAATAAGTGCCTAGTATTTTCTAAATTGTCGGACACATTTGAAATTGACAACATAAGTGCTGCAAGAATTAAATACAAAAAAGACACACAACTGTAATATATTTTTAAACAAAGGTCATGATTTTACTATAATTATACTTAATGTCCAGCACCTGAAATTGGTAATGACATTGTCAGAAAAATACAAATAATGAAGAGATACGTTACGTAGATTTCATGTTAGCATGTTCAAATATATGATTGTTTGGATAAACGTGTTTCGTTATCACAGTCATCAATGGATGTTCAAAGTATAAACGTTAAACCAGGGTAATGATTTACCTTCATACGCTTTTCCTAGTCAAGTTTACACATCGAAGTGATTTGTTAGAAATTAAAGCACAACATAATGCCAGGAGTAAAGTAGTGACAATTGACCTACCCGAATCGGCTTCTTTATTTAGCATACAAAACGGTATCATAAACGCTCCCACGATTAATATGTGATCAAATTGAGCTAAAAGTTGACAATTTGTTTTTAATATAGCTTTAAATAAACTGTCCTGAGACGTTATTTTCAATTTAACCCGGTTTCTAACATGAACGTCAAACTATGAACTGTATGGATGAAATAAGATATGAATTTATAACGAAAATATGACAATTTAATATCATGTGTATGCAAATTGTTTAACTTGATATGGGCTCTCTATGAAAACCCATTTCAAATTTTGCAATAAGAACTAAACATATGTTTGGTTTGTTTTGTATTACACAGCTATCATTTTCCCCATCTATAAAAAGTGTGGTCCTTTTCAGTGAACTTGTTTTGATACTACATAGCTTTCACAAGAAACCAAAAATAAGCAAACAATTACCATTATGTATGTTAAACATAATTATATAGACAAGTAGATTTTCAAAGGATGTAATAGGATAATTATTTGCTTCACATGGTTGCTCCGACTAAAGGCAGACACCTGCACTGTAGACATACACGATTAGAGATACAATAATACAATTCAATGTTTTGTATTACTATACACCCAACATTTAGGATGTTTACATATTCAAAGACGTTTGCTAAGAACTATGTCAAATCATCAAATCATTTGACACTAGTATCATTGTTTAGTTATTATCGATACAGTAACTTATCACAAGTGGCAGCCAAAGACTTGTATTCCGTTAGTGTGGCCTTAAATTTGTCTACCGCAAATCCTTCAAATTATGGAGTGTACATTAAAATGAACAATTAAGCTTTCGCAATCGCTTGGTCTATTCTATGAAAGAATTAATGCATATTTACTTGAATTTTGGCCAGTAATTGTTTTAAAATCCTAAAGGCTGTTGAGATTTAACATCCGTGTTACCTTGCTTAATTAGTTACATTCGTAATTAATAGACATGCGGACACATTTGGAATGTATACATTTTTTTATAGAATGAAACAAATAAACAGTTTCTACTTTGGCGATTATTTGTGAGAATTTAGACACGCAGGGGATTGTTATGTATATATATATTTGTTTTGAGAGACACTAGTCTCTAGGTTTAACAGTAACACTTTACCTTTGTGTATGTTTATAAGCCGTTGAGTAAATATTATTGTAGCCAATATAATGATTATTAAATTCCTCCAGTAATATTCTAATACAGTTTTAAGAGTCAGAATGCCGTCCCTTAAAATATTTAATTTTGTTTACACATTATTATGACTTCCAGAAGAAACTTTAACACATATAGTGTTAGTTTATGCGTGGATTTAATTGCTCGATTCTACCAGCCAACTGTCTATAAAGTTTAAATAAGAATTGACATAGCAAGATTTAAGCACCAGACTAAATTCATTTACTACAGATACCCATTATGTAGTGCTCGCTGATATCTTTTACAATCCTTTCAGTCTAAACGTAGTTCTCATTGATTCATACATTAGTGTCTTACCTAAGTCCTGTGCATACCAAACGAATATATCATAGAATAATTTGGGCAAAAATTTATAATTATAATATATGTCATGACTTTGTCGATTATTAAAGGCCATACAAGAAATGTACAAATCTTTTCTCGCCCACATTGTCCTAACAACAAAAAAAGAGCTACCCTTTATGTGATGGATACCCTGAACTATGACATTCGACATGCATATAAGCTGAAGGTCGGTATAGAATTTGGGTATTAAACAAGTGAGTTTTAAAGGTGGTTTTGTAACATTACGTTTATGAATGGCGTCCACCAGGTTACTGTTACTGAACAGCTTAGCTCCATAAAAGCCCTCATAAATATATGGTTTACCTATAAACAATCCATCCATCAAAGAAACTTTAACATATTTCAAATGGTTTGCCCCATTGAAACTTGATAACCACTCCTCGCCAACGAATCATTTTCCGACTCGCTGTTTTAAAATAAATGACATCACATGGCAAATCCTTCCAAAATCGACTTCGATATGATAACTGATATGATTTTATCATCGTTAATAATATGGTTTATTTACTATGGGGTATCCTGTTTCTTTGTATGATCAGTAACATTTTAACACATATATAATATTTACATCTATTTACGCGAGTATATGCGATTTCAGTTTCAACTTTTGTTCTCAAAATCTTTAACCAACATTTTAATATGAACAAGAAATGTTATATACAATAAATTAACAATCTTTATATAACACCAAACTTTTACATCAAAACGACGATGTACATTGAACACCGATGGTTCAGAGAACAATAGTTTACAATACACAGACGGGAAGTTTGGCTGTGAACGGGATTTCTCTTTTATGAAAAATATACGGTAACAAGCGATTTTAAAACTAATACAATAAAAAGAGAATCCGACGGTAACCTGTACAATTAGCACAGACAGTTGTATTTGCAACGTTAAACCTGCGCAAAATAACGAAGCACCGAAAGAGTCTTGTTATGTTTATTTAAACATATTCAGCGAGATTTTAAAACGAATGGACTAGATCTTGGCGATTCGTTTTTGAACCATTCATAGTAAAATATAACCCCGCAATCGAAACTGCATCAACAAAAAGAAACACGTGACCTCAAAAGTCAAAGTCAGTTTCAAAATGAAGACATAAACGTCCGTTAGAATGAAAATATGTTTGTTGGTATTGTTCTGTTTTTCGAAAGGCCGGTAAGCTCAGTTGGTAGAGCGCTGTACCTCAAAGCCGAGAATCACGGGTTCGGTCTCCGGTCCGGCAACGCAAGTTATTTGGTGATTGGCCATGACATCCTTTCTACGGAATTTCTTTCTCTACCTCTTTTTCAAGTAGGGCAGTTGTTAGTTACTGACATAAGTATGTGCACTAAGTACTGGTAAAACAGCTAGCCTAGGAATATTCGAGTTGGTTAATTGATCAACGCGATATGACTGTTGAAAACGGTTAAAACAAAACACTATTTATATATTTATAGTTTCATTTGTTTATATTTTTATATTTATATAATTAAATATTGAGTTAAAAGCTTGTTTTATGAAACAACAAGTATGTGTATGTGTGTTGATTTTTCTTTTGTTTTTCTTTCATAATTTCTTAGAAAAAGTCCGAATTGAGTAGGTGCATAAAGAAAAGAAAACACACGTCGCTATATGCGAATGATACGTCTGCCTCGGTGACATTCTTTATAATAAAATCACCCATCAAATTAATCGCATGAATACAATGATGTTTGGATGTAAATCAGCTGGTTGATCCAAGTGTTGTACAAAATAAACGGATTGGCGAAATATCTGCAAGGATGTTGACGGAGAGGGATGCCTGTAACAGATATACCAATTTTATGCTAAAATGTTGCTTTTTTTTGTGTGTGAAAAATATGCCTTAACATAATTTTGTACATTCATTAATTTTTTTAATGTTTTACTGAAAATACTAGTATTTGCGTTAAACCTATTTATAACTGGTGTTTGCACGAATTATGTTTACTATTAATTGTGATATACCATGACATGCAATAAGGTTATATTATTTTACAGAATTTATGAAAACATTTTTGTTTTGCCTTCTGCAATTCGCCCCTTTGGTAACATAAAATACGTATTTCGGGAATCAGTTTCAGAATAAAGTCCGTTACGTCCAAAGTCCAAACTACGCATCCAGATTCTGCATTCGCAAACAAAATAGCTCCGATCGCATGGTATTAGTATTAATGCGCACAAACAGCTTACAGCGCGCGTTCCATCCATGGCAACGTCTTTTCACTGTGGCGTTAGCACTCGAGTTACACGCAGTTTTTTTATATCACAATTCGCCCGTGCTTTTCATGCCAGTTTTGAACTTTTTCCTTACACACGAAATACATGTTGTGGTTGTCACTTTCACAGCAGCTTATTATACGCCATGCATGTAGTAACATTCGGATAAGCGTTGTGGACTTCACATTGTTATATGCCATTCAAATTTACTTAGATAAAATAATGTGATCATTTCGCACAACTTAACTTAGATATTGAACTGTAATGCAGTATTATAACGTAAACAAATGGATAAATAAACAGGCGAGTTAATAGTTATTTTTATTAATTATAATAAACAAATAATGTGTTAACTTCAACATAATAATGCTTTTGTGTAAACAGACTGTTAATTCAGTTTAAACACATGCTGTTTATTCAAAATAAAGGTTTGATGTGCCAATATTTGTTGATAAAAAATCCCAATTCGGTCCACTTTGTCGGTCCACTTTGTCGATAAAAAATTCCCTATTTTACCAGACTGCTTTTCCCAAAGTGGCCAGGAAAACCCATGTGTATTAAAGTGAACTATCTAGCTGTAACTAACTGAAATTCTGTCTTAAAGGACATATTTTTAGAACTTCAGAGATGGGCATAGCTAATAGCTTAATATCTCATACAAGCCTGTGTATTTTTAACTATTTTTTGCCGGCTTGATCTTCCAAGCAGATATCATTACACTCATCAAATTATATTTACACTCCCAGGGTTTCATATGTTGGTTTGCAAGAACGAAACTAAAAAAATGCTTTATAGACTTCATCTGTTGTCTAAGTTAGTATTTGTATTTCAGGGGTTGTTAAAACAATATTGGTCCTGCCTGATTTTATTGGAATTTGAACTTCATTGTATTCATTTTCATGAGAATTAAAGTGATTTCTTTTATGGACAAACTGTTCTGTCAACGTTTTGCAGTTATGAATTGGCACGTACGACAATGACTTGTTTTAAAAAGCAGCATTTACTTTTAACCCCAATAGCTTAATCATATATTATGTTGACAGCATGTCCCCCTTCCTTAATTCCATCTGTTTTATTCAACAAAGGTGATTGGTTGGCATCACGGTGTATAGTGTTTTTACGACCACAACATTTGAGCAAAATCGCCCCACCAGTACTTTCAGTACTTTGATTATACTAAGGTGCTTTTGAAGGTCGCCGTTGAAATAAAACAAAAATGCTTTCGATGAAACTAAAAAAAAGTTGTTCGTGAAATAAAAAATAAAAAAAATATATTTTCGATATCCACTATTTTTCTAGCATGTAACAAGTCTTTACCATATACACTGTGATATAAATGTTACAACAGACAAGTATTCATAACATCTTGCTCTAAATATAAATTTATAATCAAACATTAAGATGCTGTGAAATCATTAAAATCACCTTGTATAATTTATACCGAAATAAATAAAGATGATTTATAGCACCTAAACAAGGTACTGCTATACAATACAGAACTGTTAACATCATATTAGTGAGCGTAAATCCAATCACTTATATTTGCTGGGGTTCGTTTTACCCGATGCTTTGAATGAATGATTTTCCGAGTCTTTACACACAAGTGAACATAAATTATTGTTTCCTAATATCACTGCTTTAAAACAAGCCACACAAAAACAACACATTAAAAATGTATGTGTACTTACTTATGGTATGCCAGGGTGTCCAGATATTATATTTTATACGCAATTCGTTATAAAATGGACAACAACAAGTGATATACTGATTCACATACATTTTGATTATAAAGTTGACTGATATGCAGAGGAGAAAAGTGGGGATTTCCGATTTTGTTCCGTTTCGATATCACATTGTTCAACATTTATTTTAATTGTAAACCATAAAATAGAAATGGTGCATATTTTGATGCATGTCATGGGATATTGCTGGGGAATATTCATTACGTATGTAAATATGGTATTTATCTCTCAATTGACACATTGAAACATGCGTATGTCAGATTTGAGTATTCACTAGTTTGTCATTACTCCAGTAATTGAACGTTAATTGATAATAAGCTTGTCTTTGATTCTTACATTTGGATTCACTTGCTGATTATAAACAGACACATTAACGCAAAATATTTTTCATTTGAATACTTTCATTTGCATTGGCTATTTCGAAATGAGCGATTATACAGGTCATTCAAACAACTTCTTTTAAATTAAACTATACATGCTGGTTTTTGTTAAATGAGGAACTATTTGATAGATGAAATGCAAAATAGGAAAAATAAACTTCGGAAGCATTACTTAGTGAGAGATATATGTGCAATATGCCTCAAGTCTTTTATTTGAGTGTAATTTCGAAAACAGTAGAAAATAATACATACAGCTCCACAACCAGAAATGAAAATGCTTTCAACCGAGGTCACCACCATGAAACGGACATTAACGTTTGAAGCCGTTTTGGCCGAGCCTCATATTAAACCCAGTATTTAGACATGTGTTTCGATCCTTACCATATATCGTAAATTTAATATTTCTGGATAAGCGTGAACTATCTCTTTAAACATTCTTCCTTTTACAGATGTTTACAACATAAAATACACGTTTGACGGGGTGTTCATGTCATTGCTCTTATAATGCGATTTATGTCATATAATGAAAATAAGACAAACCATACGTGTTTGTATATCATTGATACACAATATAACAAATGTGCGGCTTGTTTATCAAAAGTATAACATAAGTAGGCGAATGTGTGTTGTGTAGGGAACATGTTTAATTTTGTTTAGACAAAATAAAATCTTAAAATAAGAATTATTATGAGCTTCTAACCTACTTGTTGATACAACCATTCTCAAAAACATTGCAAGCCCAATCCAGTGGTATATTTTAATGGTCACACAAGAGTTTGTGTCAACCAATCTTTCGCGCACGTGTATTTATTTTAAGTTAGTATAAGTTAAATAAGCATTTTCTCATCGACGTCAGATTAAATATTAAAGAAATTAACTAAGGCGCTTTAAAAACTTTACTTATTAATACGTTCGAACCANAGCCGTTTTGGCCGAGCCTCATATTAAACCCAGTATTTAGACATGTGTTTCGATCCTTACCACATATCGTAAATTAAATATTTCTGGATAAGCGTAACCTATCTCTTTAAACATTCTTTCCTTTACAGATTTTTACAACATAAAATACACGTTCGTCATTGCTCTTATAATGCGATTTATGTCATATAATGAAAATAAGACAAACCATACGTGTTTGTATATCATTGATACACAATAAAACAAATGTGCGGCTTGTTTATCAAAAGTATAACATAAGTAGGCGAATGTGTGTTGTGTAGGGAACATGTTTAATTTTGTTTAGACAAAATAAAATCTTAAAATAAGAATTATTATGAGCTTCTAACCTACTTGTTGATACAACCATTCTCAAAAACATTGCAAGCCCAATCCAGTGGTATATTTTAATGGTCACACAAGAGTTTGTGTCAACCAATCTTTCGCGCACGTGTATTTATTTTAAGTTAGTATAAGTTAAATAAGCATTTTCTCATCGACGTCAGATTAAATATTAAAGAAATTAACTAAGGCGCTTTAAAAACTTTACTTATTAATACGTTCGAACCATCAAATATATTTACAGTGAAACCGCATGAACGAAAACGTACGCGGTCCTTTATTCACATGTAAACATTTGCTTAAACTTGCTGGGAAAATGGATTTCCCTACCATGACAACAATTATTTCCTGATTTTAGCTTCATAACTATTGAAAAGATCGCTGGCTACATATCATGTGACCGATGAAAACATTATTTACATCAACTGCGCATACGAGTACAGCACCTCTTAAAGGCGAACCTCACGGACATTCATAAGCGCCTGGTCAAGGTTGCAGGACCGTTTAATGTGTAATCGCTTCATTGTAAACCAACACTAACACGATTTCAAATCTTTCAACAACAACAGAGTCAATTTTTGAGGTCTCGTTTAACGTTTTATTTATGCAAAACAAATGCAAATATTTCACTATAATGAGCAACCGAAATGGGTTTATCTGTCTAAAGGCCTTTATAATTGCACAATAAATGGTCGTAGTATCGGGCCTTTGCATCGTGTTTTCGCGTTCTCGTCGTTTGGGATTTGAAAAACAATAATGCGAAAGGACTTTGCGAGATTACAGTACGCGATAGAATTTTCGACCTTTTTTTTAAAAAAAAAGGGCGATAACGCAAAAACACGATTCGAACATTTCGCTTCAAGGTAACGTGCTCTTGCATACTCGAACTTGTTATCCAGAGGTTGACAATGGAAAACAACGAGTGACACAATTGGGGCATGGTAGCTCAGCGCTTACAATAACTCCATCGCTATGAATGTCATTAAAGTGAACAAAAGTTGATTTATGTAACCATAAACAGATAATAAATATTTTTATTTAACTTTACTCATTAATATGTTTTGGTTAAAAATTGACAAAATAACGTGTTATTATTTGAATTGTATACACTCGCAGTAAGATTGAGAAAATAAAATGGCGTGTATATTAAAGTCATGTATACACACTTTGTCATACACTATACGTCCGAGTGTATCTTTGATTGTCTCCGAAACATCACGTCCATTGACAAGACTAATGTGTTAGGACTTTTTATATATTATTAACCAAATTCTACTTGTAAAATACTATACAATTTTCTACCGCCAAAAATGATTTGTGAGATGTTGTTCAACGTTTTTATTTATGCTTATGGTTTGCTATAATGCCAGTTAGTCTGTATATTGTGACAGTTAATGCGTGGATTACGTGATGTTTTTTTTCATATAAAGATATTTAGTTCAAACTTATTATTTTAGCTCGATTGCATCGAAGAGCTTATTTGAAACGCTCTCGAGTCCGTTTCCTGGGAATAGACCCAGTACTTGGTGTCTTTGAACATAATTTATGAACAACATGAACGAATAAATGAACAGTGTAACATGTTTATTCGTTTAAAAAGCATTTCGAGAGTTTAAATAAATAGGAGATAATTAAAGGTAACAATAACCTTTTAATGTTCGTTATTGATACAGTTTAAAACAGACGAACATATATGGGACAATATCATAGTAAGTACAAATATATACTAAATATCAGTCGTTATACGAGACTGTTTCATTTCAATGTAGAATTATGTAACTCCCAAACCATTAAACGTCTCTTGTCTGTTATTTCAGGCAGGTGACCGAGCGACTATACAATACAGAACAATACATAACAATATACTTCCACCGTCTTGAAACGGTTATTGTAAAACCGCTGGGGGTTTGAACCGGTTTTAGGGAGCTTCGATCATTGCATTCAGTCCAGAATAATTTCTAAAATATACACGTGTAAATGAATATTATCCTCATACCATCATGATGCGAATCAAATTGCTACAATAGAATACCTTTCAATTTAATTACTATTTAAGTACTCATTTGTTAAATACAGACCAGATAACCAGAACCGTTACTTTCAAAGGTTCGAAGAAATGAAGCCAAACCTAGGTTCAAATAAATATTTTATTTAAAAGTTTCAGTGACATAGCATCATATAGTTAAGCATTTAGATCATCGTCGCCAAATTCAGGAAGCGGCAACAAGGTTATAAAAGGCCAAATTACAAAGCTGGGTTTCATTTTGTGAGATTACATGGAATACAAGGATAAAAGGCAAAACTGCTATTATCTATTTATCTGGTTATGGTATACATGTTTTCAACAATTATGTTTTTTTGTAAGATGCTGTTTTATTCAGAGATTTCTATTTTGTTTTTATTTGCATATCCATTTTAATTCTCATTCAACGATACACTTAATAAGAAATTCATAAAGCTTATCGAGTTTTAAAAAAAACGCATTTTTTCGTCGTGAGATGCTTTGACAGCTGAAAATGGACTTTTCAAACGCCTTTAATCGCCAATCCAAAGAGTTGTTTTTTTTTCTCTTTTGTACAATTTGTAAGTTCCTAATGTTGTATTGTCAAAGCCGATATAAGTAATGCTCGATGTTGAAAATACTGTAACTAGGGTAATGTCGAAGCTTTTTGGACATCCCATACAGATTTTTAGTGCAACGCATGCCTCATTAAATCCTAGTAAAACATATTTCTCGTTACAAAAAAATAAAAAAAAAAAACAAAAAAAAACAAATGAATCAAACACGTTGGTTACAAAAGGATGGGCGTCTTGCGGTTCAGATTCGGAGAATAAGCGGTCGTAGGTTATTGATAAATGTTCTCCTTGAAACTAATGGAAAGATAGCCATGTGTTGCTTTTTTTTGCGCGCAACAAACCGTCTCATATTGGTCAAAAAATTATTTTGACATATTTAAAGCCAAATGTGAAAGAAGAACATATAATTAAGGGGTTGTTGGCCGTATTTAAATGCATATTCCGCATTTTTACGCAAACATTAATCAACCAATTTATTTATGAAATCGCTAAGAAAAACATTAAAAAGCCACCTTTTTAAAATTATTAAATTAATTTTATTCATCATCTTTATATATTAGTCGAGCAAAGCTCTAGTATTATAGTCGCATATTTTATAATTCGTTATTTTTTTTATTTTATTTTTGTACAATGTAACGATTAAAATTATTGTATTCATCATATGTATATTTTAGCCTTGAACAATTCTAGTTGCATATTTGATAAAAAATATAGTAATAGACAAACATCAAATGTATATGTAAATTATGTTTATGTACTATACGTCATAAAGCAGTTTACTATTTAGACCGTTAGGAATCATAGTTTTTAATTTATGTATCCAATATGTTTCTTTGCAAAAACGGTCTAGATTGTTTTGAACAACATCAATAGGTAAAAAAGAGAAATCTGATAAAGTGCAATCATTGTCGGTGGATCCAAAATGTGTAGCAACATGTGAAATAGGATTTATTTAACATTTTCTGATATCAAATCTATGGCTATTCATTCTGCGGGAAACATTCTGATTAGTTTGTCCGACGTATTGTTTACAACAATTTTTACATGTAATAAGATATATAACATTGAGCGAAGTGCAATCAACATCATAGCGTAAATCATACGATAAACCAGTAACACTTTTATTGAAAGTGGAACGTATGTTAATATTATTGCAATGTAGACATCTTCGTCGGTAACATTGACTCGATAAATGTATATCAGTACTGTTATAAGGCACTGAACTTCTTACAAGACTGTAACGTATATTCTTAGTTCTTTTATAGGCCAAAATAGGTTTAAATGAATGTAAACACTTAACACTTTCCTTGTCTGATAATCTTAACAAATCCCAGTATTTGTGTAAAATTTTAGCAATATTGGGAAGTGATGTGTTAAAACATGCAGTAAATGGTATTATTGACTCAGTATTTCTCTGAGTAACACATACTGCACTTTCCTGTGTCATATTGTTAACTTGAGAAAATCCATTTTCAATAACATTTATTGGATAATTTCTACTTTTAAAATATTTAAATACACTAGATGAGGACTGATTGAATGCATCATCATCAGAAATAATACGTCTATAGCGCTTTGCCTGACTGTATGGAAAACCCCGTTTACAGGACATAGAGTGAGATGACGTAAAATCTAAGTACAAATGCATATTAGTGGGTTTACAAAAAATATTTGTAACAACAGTGTCTTGTTCACTTTTTGATATAGATACATCAAGGAAAGATACAAACTGTTGAGATATACTAGAGGTAAATTTTATGGTGGAATGGAAGTTATTTAAAGCATCAATAAAAGTGTTTAAATCTTCTAAAGAGCCATTCCATATCATAAAAATGTCATCCAAAAATCTAAGCCAAATATATGGTTTAATAGAGGTATTGTTAAGAAAATCTTCCTCAAATTTACCCATAAAAAGCGAAGCATAAGACGGTGCCATAGGACTACCCATAGCAGTACCCATAGTTTGTAAATAAGTATCATTATTGAAATCAAAACAGTTATTTTCAAGAACAACTTGCAACAGTTTGCTTACATCATCATCGTTTACATGGTTATTTA
>VMBQ01000115.1:155194-268167 GCA_007657795.1 Dreissena rostriformis | reverse complement strand
GGTGTATTATAAATATATGTATTCATTTAATTGTTTGCCAATATGTGTCGTGTTCTGAGAAAACTGGGCATAATTCTTGTGCGTAAATTGTCATCCCAGATTAGCCTGTGCAGTCCGCACAGGCTAATCAGGGACGACAAATTCCGCTTTTATGGAATTTTTCGTTTAAATGATGCCTCTGCTTAGCAAAAATCCAGTTAAGGCGGAAAGTGTCGTCCCGGATTAGCCTGTGCGGACTGCTAATCTGGGATGACACTTTACGCACAAGCATTTTGCCCAGTTTTCTCAGAACACGCCATAAATAAGGGCGTTTTCAAACAACGGCTAAAGATATCAGCTTTCATGTGGTGTTGTTTGAGATCATTCACTACATAGATGCAATGAATTAATTCATCCACGACGCTCTTAAGCTGCTGTATCACGTGCATGTGTGTTCGCATCGTACTGCACTTGCTAATAGATCTATGCGAACATATTTATTGACGTTTTTTCGCACATATGATTTCTATTTGATCAATTTGATATGAAAATAAAAAAACATATTTTAAATTATTTATTCGCATAATTAAAATACAGGGACATACCATCATACATTTGCAGGCTGATCGATCGATACGCAGTGTATTTGAATGCATGCTAGTACCCTACGGGCAACACATAACATCAACGGAAACGACCAAACCAAACTATACCAAACTATTTTTAAATATGTGTTTTCTATTTTTGTGACTATTTCAACCACTGGAGATACGACATGAAACCCTGTGTACCATACGGGAACTTCATAATGCCCGTATTCGGCCATGTGTATTTCATTTTACTAGTTTAGTATGGGTTATCAATGAGATAGATGCTTCTAACAGTCAACAGAGCAGCACATTATATTGAGCAATGATGTTTTAATTTTATTTTACGATATGTAGTGGAACTGTAATGTAAACAAACGACACTGGTGACATAGTTTCTTATCTTTTTTTCATTTTATGGTACCGCATGAACCACATGGTTGTACTCTATGGTCATGAAGGTAACGAATAAGACAAAAATGTTTTATATGAATAATAGGACTTTATATTTGTGAAATTGACAAGTTATAATACATTTGTCTTTATTTTCCCCAAAACTTATCACTTGTTGATATCGACTTGATGTTTTATAATATGACATCAACTATTATTCATAGTTATATATGCATTCAGATATATACGTTATGTAACAGTTGTCTCTCATTCCGCCCAATTTTGACCTGTATGGCATATTCGTGAGGTTACCAAAACCTTGACATAGTCGTGTTGTTAAAGGTCTAATCAAAAGGAACAAAACTGGCGACCCTGTGGTTTTATTTCATTTAATGATCTGTACACAATGGTCAGTATTGTATCACTGATATTCTTCTCACTTCCGATAACCAATAGGGCATACTTCAGCCAAAGCAGCCTTTCAGAATAAAAGGTAACATACTATTAGCCCAGTTAGATTGCCTTCTGTATTCATTGCATTTTAGCTGATATGTCCCTTTAATAAAACTGTACACATGTCACGAAACGAGTTGAACTGATAACATTCAAAACAAACCACAAACTTACATAACGGCTCAATGTAACCAGGCGAACCATGGAATGGCATTTGAAAGTTTATCTTAAGCAAACGATACACGCTTATTTAAGAGCAACTTCACATTGACATTTTATAATTGAGTCCAAACACGTGAGGGTCAGTTGATAACAGTCTGTATATTAACGAAAACAGCATAGTCACAGGCAACTTGTACGAGACAATACTGTTACATTTCTGTAATTGATATCATACAATTAAAACAAAAACGATGTTTAATTTATGTGTTCGCGTATGTATTTTGCTCGCGTTTCTGGCAATTACTACGCCTGCGGAGTCTAAAAATATAATTCAACTCGCGCAACAGCTGGGCGCATCAACCCTTGTTAATTTTATTAAACAAGCTGGGCTAGAAGGAACTCTTTCAGGACAGGGTAAGCGGATAAGTTTCTGTCGTTAGAAATTTGGTTGATACACATATTTCAAGTGCATAAAATTACTTATATAGATACTTTTTTATATAAACATCACTGGTGTGAAGATTGAACAATTGTTTTTTTAAAAGTTAACACATTTTATTTCTAGATTGCAAACAAATACATATACAATATGGAAACAAACAACCCACTAATATACTGCAATCAGAGATTAAAAAATACGCATTGGCGAAAAAAAAATTAAGTTATCATAGGAGCATACAATTGTATTTCACATTAAATATGAAAGAAATAAGAACTGAAAACTTCTCTTCATATATTGTAATAGTAGAATGATATGAAGAGCATGGTTTAATGTAAAACATGCTGAACAGAACAAATAATTATTATATATCGATATAAAATCATGTTTAACATGATTATGTCCGAATATATTCAAACTCTGAATTGCAGCTCCAGCATTAGTGCATGTAATTAAAGACATTTACCAGTTACCAGTAACAAACGCAATACGCACATTAATTGAACGTTCGTTAGGAAGCTGATGAAATATATATTCAAGCAATAGTATCCGTCTTTCTTTTATGACTCGGCTTAAGCCAACACTCTTCAAAGGCACCGCGCCCAAATTACGTTATATGTGTTAAAGCAACCAACCCTCAATAGGTGTAAGATAAAAAACACTAAACCATGTTGTATTTCTTTCATTGTGCATGATTAATAGTTAGATGTGCACAAATTCCATTTCATGACTTCTTTGCTTACCTTCTTGAAATAACTGCCAAACCGTTGACTTGTGTTTCTAACATTACGAAGTAATTCGTACTAATCTTCTGCTCGAATCGCGGATTGGTATACCACATTATTTGTGTAACCTACACAGAAAGCGGTTAATAATAACGTTGCCTTTTTATGAAATGTTATATTTTTCGTTGTAGGTCCATTCACCGTCTTTGCCCCAAACAACGCAGCTTTTGCAGCGCTTCCTGCGGACGTCAAGGCGAAGCTGGCCAATGACACGGAGCTTCTCAAACAAGTGCTCACTTTTCACGTGACAAGTGGGAGGGCCTATTCAACTGCACTGTCCAATGATATGCTTGTGGCTTCATTAAACACGCCCAACAAAATACGGGTTAACATTTACCAGACGATTGACGTGCAGGTAAACTATATTGCATTTCAATGAAGTTTTTTATTTGTGTTATGATTCCGATCCGTCTATGCCTTGAGTTCGAAAAACGGCCATCTGAATTGAATCAAAGTTGTCTCGTAAAAATAAATGTTTTTGTGCAATGCAAATACACACATGACTATTTGATCGATGCATTTTAAAGAACGAAAAATGATACTGCAAGATTTGTAGATAAATCATTTTTATTCACACAAACTGTATGCGTTGCGAAGATATAAGCCATCAATCAGAGCCCTACTTTAGTGACAATGTTTCCGCATAGCCTTTCCGGTTTGAAACCTATACGCTTTCATATTCATACATTCAACCTGTTAAAGATGTAAGCTCAATTACCAAGTTATAATGTAGTTCCAAAATGAAGTTATTTTGGTTTTGAAATTTATTGTTGTATCTGTCTACACCAATTAAAACTTATTGAAACCCCTTTGATAAGACACACAAGTATCCATGTTTTGTCTTCGCATGTGTGGCGTGATGATTTACACGGTTTACATAGAAATCAATTGAGTGGGGTCTGATTTATGTGTTAAGTGCCTCATTAGATCAGCTAGCATCCGTGTAGGTACTACACATATGGAACTGAAATGCTTCTTTATGAAAGTGAAGTAGTTATATAATTGCGTGTCATTTATTGTATTAATATTAGAAATTTAATGCATGTTTGTGAACAGTTTTCAGTGCAAACGAATATCATTAAAACGTTTCTTTTAAACGCTGTCTTAGTTAACAAGCGTTAGTTTTCGATCTGTTTATTATGATTCACTGTTACATTTCTCATGATAATCATAAGTTAAACGTTAAATAACTCTTTTTGGATAAACAACTTAACTTCATTAATAAACGTTTATGAGATAAGAAATACATTTAAGTGCATATGACTAATTTGCATTTACTCAAATTTGCATTTATGAATATATTTCAGTTCTATACTGTGGATGGTGCCACCATCGTGACTTATGACCAGAATGCAACTAACGGCGTCATCCACGTGATCAACAAGGTCATGTATCCCATTCCCACGGGCCCTATTACAACCGTCGCAGCCCTTAACCCTAACTTTGGGACACTACTTTATTGTCTTCAACAAGGACAACTCTTGGAAACACTCTCAGGTCAGTACAATTGGCATTTATCTCCCGTCGCACACTTTAACAAATGATTCATATTACGCATGCACAAATCAATATTAAATCAAACCTTTTTATTTTTTATCTCCATTTTCAACATAACCAAGCTGCCAATAAATCGCAAGTTATTGTTGAATGAAATCAGCGTTTAAAACAAAGCATCCATATGCTATTCGTTATCGCTGTATGTTAACGAACGAAACGCGGGCCGTTATCGTATTGACATAATGGAATTTTGTCATATTATAGATTTGAATTATCAATGAACCGTTCCTCTAACTTGAATAGCCTGGCATGGTATACACGATGCTTGGTTAATATTGGCACGCTAAACCATGTGTAAATATAAGTCAAAATTTGAACATAGTAATCAAAATCTCATTTATTCAATACCAGGAGCTGGACCTTTCACAGTGTTCGCCCCTAACAATGCTGCATTCGACAAACTGCCTCCAAATGCCCTTAGCGACCTTCTTAGTAACCAGACGGCTTTAGTCGGTAAGATATGTTTCTGTTTTATTATTAAAAGATGCATGTTTTATTATAAAATGTTGGCTTTATTAATTCTAACATAAGAGTCGAGGGTTTAGTTAATAACACGTATTTTGTATAAAGGAACATACAGAGCCCGTTGCATAATTGAATACACACAAGATCATCTGTATGGCACCATTAGATTATTGATGAATGCTTAATCAAATCAAGTTTGTAGTACCTCAACTTGTATGAATCTGAGTTACACACTGTGCAGGTTGTCACGTATATTAAGTTGATTTGCAACATGTTCAGCTACTCTAAAAGCTCAATTTATTGTGGGAAATGTAATGTTCGAACTCATTAGCAGGTAAATTGCCACGTGTTTTTCAGACTCATGGCTATGATAAGCGTTACTTTTTTAAAAATAATTATGTAGTTAGTATATCGACAATTTAACTTATTGTCCACTCAGTTTAAACTGGAAAAGCTTCCTCATGACCAAACACTAAGCATGTTAACGAATTTTACCATGGTTCATATTTGAAATGCAACAAAAACGCGTCTGCATCGAAAGTAGTTAAAAGTCTGTCTTAACACGCTTTGTGTCATGTTTCACACTTTGCCCAAAATATGTATTTGCAAACATGATTATGTACATACTATTGTCTTTTCACTCTTATAAAATGATGAAATTATTATACATAGACATAAACATTATACTATTTATTTCTTAGCTTTATGATACACCTATATGATTTACTTCATTTAACACGTTATTTGTTGAATGATTGTCTTATTGAACATGAATACCATGAACGCACCAAAAAAGTTTAGGAAACATATTTTCCAGATTAATAAGACATCAATTAAATATTATGTACCGGTATATTTTCCAATTGTAACAGAAGTCTGCGATGAATTTAATTCAATATTACCCTTCGGAAAAATATTTCTAGTTTAATGAAACACAATTTTAATCTATTTTAGTTCAGCACTAATGTTAAACAGTATTTGTTGAGTCAAAATGTTGAATTAAAGAAATGAAATAAATCTCTATCAATAGGATGCCGTTCCTGTCGAAAAATGCTCTTTGTTTGCATAAAAAAATAAATCGTTAACAAACAACAAACAAGCGCACGATACCGGCATACGTGGACCGCTCACTGCAATGGGAACACTTCAAAGCTCAAAGTATGTTATCTAACAAAACTGGCGGACATAATGATGTAATAAGTATTGAATAAATTGTATTTTTTCAGCTGTATTAAAGTATCACGTGATAGGCGCTACAGACTTCAGTGCAGGACTCGATGAAGGAGATTACCCAACCCTCGAAGGCAAATCTGTCCAAGTTACAATTGGAAATGGTAAGTAGGAAACTCGTGTTCTAATGAATTGGCGAAACGTATTAAATGACCCCGCTTTATTGATTTATACCGTTGTATTTGTCTCTAACAAACCCAAGAATGAAGCAATTTTTCTTTTCCGTCGAAATTATTTACAAAGTACCCGTACATATCTAATAGAAAATAAAGAAAACGTTATTCTAAGTTTGAAAATGCGATGAAATCAGCGTAAATAACTGTTATGTTACAAGGTGTGTTGTATGTTTTGTCCAGTAATGTATAGGCGGTCGGGTATAAGCCATAAATATACGACGGGTGGATGAAAACAATAATTGCTCCCCTGATAATATTTTATTATTTTAATTTAAAAAAAGTCATGTTTTAAAATTATAATGCAGCCGATCACCGATCACCGATTTCTTAAATTGTAAGCCGGCTCTAGATCATTGATATGTTTGAACACAGAAACATTTTGGAAAGAAAATGCCATTATTAATCCTACTCTTTACCTCTTATTTCAGATGGCGTGAAAATAAACAATGCCACGGTTGTAACAGCAGACATTCCAGCGACAAACGGTGTCGTCCATGAAATAGATACCGTCCTGTTGCCTCCAAAGTAAAACCAGAAAATGGACATAAATTTTAAAGAGATGTTCTATAATACATTTGACATGTCTACAGAAGAAACATGGTGATATTTATCTGAATAACTGATTGCAGTATTATGAACCAAATATCGGACGTAGATTGTTAGAACATAGCAATCTAGGATATATTAAGAAATCAATCGTTTCTCATTACTTGAGAGGCAGAAGGTATTCGAATATGTAAATGTAGCTAGTCTTTTTCTGTCACAAAGAACTAAAGACTGACCATAAGAATGTAGCGTTTCATTCAATAAAAAGTATTAGCCAAAGAAATATAGGTTTAACTTACCAATAAACCGGCAATTTTTGTGTCATTCTATCTTGACCTGCATGCGAACCTGGTAGGGTAATATTCAAATACACAGGCGAGATCTTGGATGATATATAAACTTAAAAATACAATTTGTCATTAAGCACCGTTTTTTATCATAACAACCATTGAAATGTGGTATGCTTTAATAGCGCCAATTTATCTGTTTGCGGTTGTTAAGGCTCGCAGAGACTCGTATATTCCTTACAAAGCACTCCGGCGCTGAAGCATGTTGCGGGCGTATGCGAACGTTTATTACTTTAATAGGCAATATTCCTATTGTAACGTCGTATTATAGGAAATGATTCCACTGAGTATAACTTCACAATTTAAGTCAATGTTTTTCAGGAGCATTATCATTCAATAATTGAAGGAGTTATAAATAACATAATTATTAAGTTCCATCACTTTTTTCGTTTGGTTTACAAAGATATTTTAAACTAAATATATGTTTGCAACGTATTGAGAGGGATTATTCCGGAATTGGAACAAGTATTTTGAGGAATGTGTTCCAGGTTTGAACAATGTTTGTGAGTTAAGGTCAATTGTTAGAATGACACCAATACAACAACACTATCTCTTGAATTTCAATCTCAAAATAAAATAGTTATTGAATGCATATTATTATCATACTATTTCTTTTCAATGCAATGTTTTCTGTCTTCTATTTTGATATGAAAGACCATCAAATCTTCATCAAACATCATATCTGTGCCAGCTCACTATCTTTGCCCCTTTCAATTCACCGCAAAACTTCCGCCCCTGAGTTGTTGACTCTTTTTATGAGACTCGTCATATATTGGGTTGTCGGTCCTCTACGTCAACATTGCTTTCGATGAGAAAACAAGTGAAATCCAGAAAGATGGAAACTTTAGTAATTTCTGCTTCTGTTTAATTGTTTGGCACTGACTTTTTAAAGCATACTATTAAAACGTTAATACAACCTTGGTCCGGATATAACAACATTTAAACCGATGCATGTGTAACAAAGAATGGTACACAATGCAACGCAGTTAACCTAATATGTCCCTTTAACGAAACTATCCACACGAATTGAACTGATTATAGTGCAAACACATCAAAATCTTACATAACGGCCTAATATAACAGTCCAAACCGTGGAATGAAATGTGAAGTCTTATCTACACAATGAATACGACACATGCTTATTTAAGAACAATGTCAAATTTACATTATATAATTGGGTTCGAACAGGTGAAGCGCAGTCGATAAGAGTTTGTATATAAACAAACACATAGTCGTGAGCATCTTCAACGTGAAAATACTTTTACATATCTTTATTTGATCATATAATTAATACAAAAATGATGTTAATTTTTTTCGTATGCATTTTGGGTACGTTTCTGGTAAAAACTACACTTTTGGAGTCTTAAAATATAATTCAACTCGCGCAAGACCTAGGCGCAACAACCCTTGTTGCTTTATTCAAACAAGCTGGACTAGAAGGAACTCCTTAAGGACAGGGTAAGCGGATACTTTTCCTTCGTTAGTAATTTGGTTTTAACAAATATTCAAAGTGAATAAAATTGCATTTCAAATTAAATATAGACATAAATAAGATCAGAAACGCTATGTACATGTATTGTAATAGTGGAATGATATGACGAGCTGTGTTTATTGTAAAACATGTTGAAACAAAACAAATAATTATTTTATATACATATAAAATCATTTTTAGAATCTTTATGTTAAGAAAGTACGAGTATAATGAAAAAATGGAATTACAGCTCCAGCATTATTGCACATATTTGAAGACAGTTACCAGTAACAAACGCAATAAAAACTTTGTTGAGGAAGCTTTTGATCTTTTTTTAAACAATACGCCTTTTTTTAATGACTCGGCTTAAACCCAAAAACTTCCAAGATACCGCATACAAATGACGTTATATGAGTTTAAGCAAATAATACTGATACGATAAGAAAGATAAAAACACTAAACCATTTTGTTTTTCTTTCACTTCGCACGATGAATAGTTATATATGCTTACCCTATATGTGATGAGTTCTTTGTTTACTTTATGCTTGTATAACTACCAAACCGTTGGTGCTTGTTTGAAAAATTGCGTAGTTAATCCTACTTATCTACATTTTGCAATTCTTAACACAATGCAGAAAGTGACTGAGTAGAGCTTTTACCTTTTATAACAAGTTATTGTTATCTTGTTAGGTCCTTTCACCGTCTTTGCCCCAAACAACGCAGCGTTTGCCGCGCTTCCCGATGACGTCAAAGCGAAGCTGGCCAATGACAAGGACCTTCTCAAGCAAGTGCTCACTTTTCACGTGACAAGTGGGCGGGTCTATCAAAGTGCACTGTCCAATGATATGCTTGTGGAATCACTAGACACGCCCAACAAAATACGGGAGAATATTTACATTAGAATTGACACGCAGGTAAACTAACTGACATTTGACTGAAGTTTAGATTTATTTTGTGTTATGATTTCGATTCGTCCATGACTAATTCCAATTTAAATAACGCACATTCGCGGGGTAATTCACGTGATCGACAAAGTCATGTATCCCATTCCCACGGGCCCTATTACAAACGTCGCATCCCTTAACCCTAACTATGGAACAGTGCTTTATTGTCTGCAGCAAGGATAACTCTTGGATACACTTTCAGGTGGGATCAATGGCCATTCATCTCCCGTAGCACACTGTCACAAGTGATAAATGTTAAATCAAACATTGAATGTTTCATCTCACTTTTCAACCTGAGCTGGCTGCTTTCCGATATATCACCATTTATCACATGCCATACCCTGTTTCTCATGTAATATAACCATTAAATATATTTTTATATTACACATGTGTTATATACTTTTTAGGCATTTTCATTGGCTCAGTTTTCGTTTATTGACCAATCGCATTTTGTTATTTTGCTGAAATGACGTTGCAACGTCAAATGACGTCACGAAATGTAAACAACATTCGGGATTTATCATTATGTTTGCGTAAATATTTATTTAATTGGCTCATTTAAAAGCATGTGATAAAAAAGATCTGACACTCGTTGTCATATCATACCATATTTTAATAAACTCGTCCAGGAAATTCGTTAGTAAGCTCCTTAAATTCCTGAACTCGTTTACTAAAATATGGTCTGATATGACAACTCATGTCAGATCCTATATACATTGTTGGATTGATAATGAAAGAGCACAACGATAGAGTTTTAAAATAGAGTAAACACCAGTTTTGACGCCCTTGAAAACTGCGATGATGGGCATGATTATTACTACTTTATAAAAGTTGAAACCACTAAGAGAAAACGTTTGGCAATAACAGTTTTTTAATCATTACCTACGTGCATACGTTTCAATGGACATCTGACATAATATTACCCTCCAGACACGTTTGGTTAGCGCGAATAGGTTTTACTTATCTTTGCACCGTTCCTCGTTCGTGTATGGCCTGATAGGGTATAAATGATGCGACGGTAACGTTGACGAGCTATACAATGAGTAAATATCAGTCCAAAAGTTGAATGTTAAAACTGCTCATCAAAACCTGATTTGTTCAATACCAGGAGCTGGGCCTTTCACAGTGTTCGCCCCTAACAATGCTGCATTCGACAAACTGCCTCCAAATGCCCTAAGCGACCTTCTTAGTTGCCAGACGGCTTTGGTCGGTAAGCTTTTTTTAAAAGCCATCTGTTTCATTCTTAGAAAGATGTTTTATATGAAGAAATTTGGTTTTGAGTTTTAGCAAAAGATTCATGTTTTTAGAAAATAACACTTGTTTTGTATCCTTCATTTTGTCAGCTTACAGAGTCGTACTTTTAAAATAAATGTGTTCAGTATCATTGTAATGAACGCAAGTTATGATATCGTGATCAGCAAATACATCGAATATTCTTCAAGTTCACACTTATTTATCTTATCACCAAGACAGAAATTGAGCTTTCTATTTCCATGCATATATTTACCGGTATATCAAGATGCTACCGGATTTTGTTAACTGTTAAACCGGGTTCATTCCCACCAAGATTCTAATCAATACGAAGCAATACAGGTATTGATTGAAATTGCCACTCTTAGACTTTAGACATGAACACTACTTTCGGGGTACAGAATGATTTAGTGGAATGTAACTTTGTCTTTTTCAGCTGTATTAAAGTATCACGTGATAGGTGCAACATACTTCAGCCAAGGCCTCAATGAAGGAGATATCCCAACCCTCGAAGGCAATTCTGTCAAAGTAACATTTGGAAATGGTATGTTGGGAAAACGTATTCAAATGCATTGACGAAACGTATGAAATGCTCCTGATTTATAGATTTATAATGTTGTATTGTCTCTAACAAAACTCAGAATAAAGCAAAGTTTCTTTTTTATTTATATTATGTAGATAGAACCCGTAGACATTTATTAGAAAATACGGTTTAAGTTATTTGGAGGATTTAATGTTGTGCAATATGTTTTGTCCTGTACCTCATAGGAGATTGATCGCTAGCAATAAATAAAACATCAGTTGAAAGCAATCATTTCTCTTCTAATATTTTTTCATTATTCATGCTTTAAAAAGGTAATGTTCGAAATTTATAATGCTTCCTTGATCCAATTTATTAAATTTAAAGCCGGATCATTGATACGTTTCCGCTAAGAAACACTTTCGAAGAAAATGCCACGAGTATTCAAACTCTCCACCTCTTATATCAGATGGCCTGAACATAAACAATGCCAAGATTGTAACTGCAGACGTTCCGGCGACAAATGGCGTCATCCATGAAAAAGATACCGTTCTGTTTCCACCAAATTAAAACCCGATTTAAAACCAGAAAATGAACTGATGTTTTGAAAAGTTATATTGTTACACATTTTGAAATGTTTGTTGACATGTCTAAATTTGTTCTACTCAAGAAAGATGGCGATATTTCTCTTAATAGCTGATTGCGGTATAATGAATAATGTTATCGGAATTAGATTGTAAGAACATAGCAATATTATGGTTGCATATTAAGAAATTAATCGTTATTTATTTATTAAGAGGTTAATGTATCCGAATATGTTAAGACATTGTTCTGACAGATTTAGCAAAAAGCTGACTTTTGGATGTGGCGTTTCGTTCAGTAAAAAACACCAGCCAAAGAAGTGCAGGTTTTACTTATTCATAAAGCGGCACTTGTCGTGCAGTTCTAGCTTCGCCTGCACGCGGACATGGAAGAGCATTATTTAAAAAAAGAACTTTTTAATATAATGGTGCATACGTGTGGATATAAGTTGAAAACAAATGATTGACAACAGTCCCACTTGTGAGTGTGACAAACACGCTCTCAACGTGTAAAAGTTAGCTATCAACTTTAGGCTCAGGCTGGTACATTTTCACTACCCGACTACTGGACGGGTACGCACATGGTTTCCATAGGCGATAGCTGTCACGTTTTCACTGCCCGGGTACTAGACTTGTAACCACATAGTAAGAATAGGCTGAGGCAGGTTCATTTTCATTACCCGGTTACTGAACTGGTACCCAAATGGTTAGCATTGGCGCAGGAAAATAAATTTTCAGGCGGGTACAATTTTTCACTAGCCGGGTAATGGACAGGTACTTGCTTTCTTAGGACATGTCCATTCTGGTGAATTGATTGGTACACAAGGTTTGCATAGGCTGAGGATGGGACGTATTCACCACCCGTGTACCATACTGTTGCCCAATTGGCTAGCAAATTTGGTCGATATGGTTTGCCCAAAGTATTGTCACGAGTTTAATTATGGTGTCATTTTAACGTTTTAAGTAAGAGAGCGCTCAATATTAACTAAGCAAATGAGTGGGCAATTCAAGAGCCATAATTACAAAAGGTTTAATGCCATCTGACTTGTTATCGAACCTGCCCCTGATTTTATACCCACAAGCTTCAGAGTTTCATGATGTAAAGATGCAATTTATACTATTTGGAATATTAACATTATTTTTAAAGGTTCGTATAAATACGTATCAATGTAAACAAAGTGTCGAACACTTGATTTCATCGGTGTAAACCCCATAACACTATGCGAAAGAGCAACATCACGATGAGAAGACACGGGATTACGATGCAATAATATCAGATCACAATGGGATATTGCGAAAGTGACATCTCGACCTCACAAACGTTATCTCGTGACTTCGCATCGTTTTTTTGTGCGTTCTCGCCCTTGGTTTTGTTTTGAAAGTCGAAAAAGCGGGAACACGATTTCCTAATTAATAAATGTATTGTGTACATGAAGGACTATTCTGGTGTACAGCAGACATTTATTTTAAATGAATTAATCTCTTCTTTCGTTTATAATATGGTTCTACTTCTTCCGATATTTTTCCGTTTATTCTTTTTTCTTTTCAAAGATGATCTAAGTTACACCGACAGATGACAAGGGTGATGATAAAAGTATCTATGTAATACACTTCATAATTTTACAATCATGTTGAATAAGTACTATGATATAATAAAATTAAGAAAACTTTCACACCCAGACTATGCCCACCGATTTCCTCTATCAACCAAACGCCTCGTCTATGAGACGTTACACCGCAAAGGTTTACGCTATTTGTGTTGGCCTTATTCAAGTTAAATCCTCGAAGTTATAACGAAATCACGACATTATTTTAAAGAGGAGTGCGACATGTAAAAGAAGTTTGAAATCAAGTGCACCTGTATCGAAAGTACGCTGATGTGACATACTTGTCCAATACAAGGGATTAGTGAGGACATGATGCGATTAACAACAAACATGTCTTCACACAACAACCTGTCGTCAACATCATACTCTTAATGCACATATATAATAAAGGATAAAACCTGTGATAGCTAATAATGAAGCTTTATTCGAAATTTATTTGTGCATTATGTGCTGTGGTGATATCGTTGCTACTGACGATATTTATCTGATCTCCGCACATCACTCGATTTAATGCAAGCCTTGTGTGGCAACTGCAGCGGAATAAACAGCCGATCAATGTTCGCGTGTTTAATAGGTCGGTTACAGGAAAACACAAATTTACGTCAAACGTTAACACGAGAGAACGAATTGTTAAACACGAGTTTTGCAATGGGAATTTCATAGGATTCGACAATCGTTTTGCTCTCCTGAAAAATGTGCTGATCGACCCCCGTAAAGGTGTAGGACGCTCAGGTGGGGAGAGAATTGAAGATGTTTTGTACCAAGACGAAGACGAAAAATAATATAAACTTATGGAGGGGTACTTTACAATACCATGCATTGCGAAAAACGAACATGTGGCCTACACATTCAACGAGATGAGCCATCTTAATACATGGGTGAATGCATTAAAGTTAAGTGCTCATTCGGTGAGAAGTATACAACGTGTACAATTATTTACAATTGCTGTTCAAAGATACGAATATGCAAACCTGTATCATACGATGACTGACTTATACACTGCATTTTATGGTGTACAAGTCTTAAACATCCGTTCAGACAATGTAATGATTTTGCTTCTGGATGGTCATCCATTTGGAGCTCTGGACAATACATGGGGGAAATTATTCAATGAATTCCGACGAGCGAGTGATTTAAAAACCTCGGTCATCTTCGACAATATGATATGGTCACCTGTTGGTTATGACAGCCCGCTCAATAAACATTTCTTAGAACGTGTTCCTAAACTAGAACAATTCAGACAATTCGTCCTTCGCCACCACAATATAAAAGCAGACGACAAACTCCAGTGTGACAATCTTACTATGTTGTTCATTTGGCGTCATGATTATCTTGCCCATCCTAGAAATCCATCAGGGATGATCCATAGAAAAATAAAAAATGAACAGGAACTTCTTGAAGCAAGCCGGCGCCATTTTTCTAATCATAACATACGTGGTGTTCAAATAGATTTGCTGGAAATGAGGGATCAACTTAAAATGGTGTCCCAGACAGATATTCTGATTGGAATGCACGGTGCAGGTTTGTCCCACTCTCTTTTCCTACCTCGGCACGCGGGACTAATTGAATTAAAGTCTATGCATGGATCAAACGAAAAAAAGCATTTCCAGGCAATGGCAAGATGGCGTCGTTTACATTACATGCGCTGTCGAAACACTGACAGTTTAAAAGAACTGCCATCGGGTTATACAATTGTGGACGTTGACAGTGTTGTCAATATGATAACGGACATGGTAGAGACAATATGCAAATGAAACATTAAAAAAAAACGTTTTGCAAAACGGTTATTGGCGATCGAGTTAAATAATTTATAATTACGCTTTTGCAACAGCCATAAGTTAAAAGTAAAACATTCGGAAGAAATACACGATTACTTCGTACATACGTAATCTGTTTTCTGGGCTTTATTAAAACTTGGTTTCATATTACTTGAAAAAGATGTCACCGAAACACATGTTTGAGGCACATTTAGCAGTTATAAAATATGTATGAGCCGCGCTCTTGGAAAACCGGGCTTATTGTGTCCGTGAACAATTTCGTTCCAGATTATCCTGTACAGTTCTTTTCGCGTTTATGTTTTTTTTTCGTTCTAAAGAAGTCCCTTCTTAACGAAAATCTAGTCTAGGCGGATGGTGTCGTCCTTTTTATCGTGTGCGGACTCCACAGGCTAATCTGGGATGACAATTTACGCACAAGCATTTTGCCCATTTTTCTCAGAACGCGACACATTTATGAAACGCTGGAATGTTTCCATAGAAAAAAATCAACGACTGATTTTGTTGTTGTAATCTCGAATTCTATTTATAAAAGAAAAAAGTGTTCAAGCATTGTGTTATAATGTCAATTCACTACAGTGTTAACTGCATTTTACCATGCTTCATTTAGATTTGTAACACTTCGGACAATGTTTTAATTAAAGATGAATACTTTCTAAGAATCTCAAGTATCATTTGAACAAGTTTAACACAAACACTGTTTAATATTAATTGTACGGTTTTTACATTTAATAAAACCTGTTAAAAATGTATTCGTTACATTTTTTGATAAAATATGTCAAATTTTCTTTCATGGAAAACATATGTTGCACTACTTTTTATATGGAGGACGATTGTATGGCATTTGACACTGGTATTTCTTTCTAAATATGCAAAATATGTGTATTTTTTCTATATAATTGTTGACTTCAGGATGCAAAGAATGTTGGTAATTGGCATTTTGTAGTGCATATCTGTTGTGTGTCTTCTTGAGCTAAATCTGTTCTATTTATGTCACGTTGTGGTCAATTACTATATATATATATATCAATGTCCTGATGTTCTGTTCATTAACAAGTCGCTCTGTATGCTACCAATTTATTGGAACAATAAGTTAACTTAACCATGCTATTTGGTTAAACCAGAAGTGTTTATAATGCGGATAAATGCATATGGCCATGGATATAATTTTCAGTTTTCGGAAACAATTACAATTATTTTAAAACAAACGTAAATACGAAGGGTTTACAATTAATCACGCCGATCAACGTTACGCAGACCGCATTGTTGCCATTCAATGCAATCACAAGAAGGGAAACATATATGTGGCGTGCTCTTAGAAAACTGGGCAAAATGCATGAAAGTAAAGTGTCATCCTAGATTAGCCTCTGCAGTCCGCACAGGCTAATCAGGGACGACACTTTCCGCCAAAGTTGATATTCGCTAAGAAGAGACATCATGTAAACGAAAAATTCCATAAAAGCAGCAATTTTCGTCCCTGATTAGCCTGTGCGGACTGCACATGCTAATCTGGGATGACAATTTACGCACAAACATTTTGCCCAGTTTTCTCAGAACACGACACATTTTATTGACTGTTCTTGAATGCTTTGAACTCTAACGAGTACATACGTCCCAGCGACCCAGAGGGTCAATAGCTGGGAGTCGGATTATTGCAACAATCCTAGTCCCATGATCACTAGTATCGCGAGTATTAACAGTGCTATGAGAAGTGTTGCCTGATTTAAGGGATATTAACTTTCTCGTTCGCTGCGTTAACGTGCGTGATATGTGGCGTTCACAAGAGACTTAACAAGACTTAACGAGAGTCGTGAGCGCCAGACGACAACTAAACCGCTGTCAAACATCGCATTATGTACATAGACTTTAAGCTCTCTGTGAAAACGGGGTTTAATGCATGTGCGTTAAGTGTCATCCCAGATTAGCCTGTGAAGTCCGCACAGGCTAATCGGGGTCGACACTTACCGCTTTGATGATAATTTTCGTTTAAAGAAAGTCCCTTCTTAGCGAAAATCTTGTTTATGCGGAACGTGTCGTCCCTGAGGAAGCTGGAGTATCCGGAGGAAAACACATCTGTCCGGTATGGTGACCACCAATTAAATGTAATGCGGGAATGGAACCCGTTTCGTCTATGTAACGAGCTCGTGTGCTAACCAACGGATAGCAAAATGCAAAAATAAGTGTTGCAATGTCTTTAAATACGTCGTAATCTTCCTAAGATATTTCATGTGTAGATCTTTGGAACTGGTGTCTTACGCGAGGGAATAAAGTAATGCGATTTTCGACTGATAAAACTTCGAAAAGATTTATACAATCAAGCGTGGACTTAGGAGCTAAACCCATTTATGCCTAGTGGACTATCCCATCCTTTGGATCAATTTATTTCCAAAATTAGGGATGTCTAGTATATTTATTTCTATATTTAAAATCTTTCTTACAGAAATTCCTGCAAGCAAACAGCACAGACACCGATGAGACGCCGCATGATGCGGCGTCTCATCTGGGTCTACGCTGTTTGCCAAAGCCTTTTTTTCTAGACACTAGGCATAAATGGATTAACTTGAAGTTTTTCTTATTAAATTATAATTATAAAAAACGTGTAATGATTATAAAGATGAATGCAAAAACTACGACGATTCAAGTTTTTTTATTTGACGATTTAATGCTGGACCTTACAATTTCGTATGTACATTAATGACACATTGATCCTCATTGTGACATGTATTTGCATTCAGGATTGGTATCGACAAACAGATTTAATTGAAACAATCGTCTGAACATTATGAATAAAATCAGCGTTGGTAATGAACTCAAATGTATTTATCCAAACCAATAAAACATTACCACCGTTTTAAAAATGTTATTCGCTAATTAATAATAGTGGCTGAATAAGACAATGCATCAGTATAGTTAATTGCACTGTAACATGATTTCTTAATACCCATTTTTTAAAATGCTAAATCGCAACCACCAAATATGGACTAACTAATGGACCTTAAACTGAATGATGACTGTTAACAAACATTAGCAAATTGAAAGACTTTACATATTACATTTCTACATATGGTATTTTAATGTGTTCAGCCATAAGATTCATAATGGTGATCGAATATAAATCCGAAACTTGGGAAACTTGTATTGTATATATCACGGATTTGTTTTATGAAAAACGCTTTAAGTCTGCATGTTTCAGAGAGATTTCATTTCAATGGTGATCAATTACTCGTGAGCGGAACGTTACCTGTAACAGTTTTATGTGAAAACATTGTTACTTATCTTAAACGATTTAAAGGGAGATAACAAAGGGCTTTCTAACAAGAATGGTAATTCAAAGTAATTCCACTTGGCCTAACAACAGCTGACTGCAGTTTGTTATTATGTGTATGTTAAAAATGAATTTATTTTATAATTCATACGCTATTGAAGAGGAATATCATTTCATGCGTATATGTCCATTTTGAGAGGAGATACGCAAAACAAATTTACACAAATACTATAGCCAACGCCCATCAATGTTTAAATGTGTGAAATGTTGGGCATTGATAACAAGACCAAATTAATTATAAATTATCGTTTTATTAAAAACGCATTAAATCAAAGAAACTCATTGTTAAATGTAATTTCATCATGGTAAACAAAATCACATAGACGCAATTCTGCATTAACACACTGTATAATGTATATAATAATCAAATGTAATATGTTTTATAATAAAGACCAGGTATACCGTATGTACTGAAATTATATGATTAACGTGAAATTAATCTTCTCATCATGCTTTGTTTGTTTGTAATACTGACGATGTACATTGTGCAAGTCATAATACAAAACAGGTTCTGTTCTATTCTGTGCTGTTACCATGAGTAATTGCGGAACTGGATTTTTCTTGACTTCTTTATTTAAAACCAAACCATTGAACCAAATCAAATCAAATTCTTTATTTCCCCAAAAACGGAGATTTTGAACATGTTTTAATAACAATTATCGACAAATTATGATATACGTGCATTATAAATATACATCTGCATGTGATACAATTGAAGTGTATGATAGATAACACAGTGCGTTTTTTTTCAAGTCCATGAATACTATTTAGAATATTAAGTACTTGTTACAAGATGTATAACATAGGCATATTTTACAAGCAATATCTTATACATTATACAATAAAAAAAATAAAAAAATGACAGTTTCAGAAATACATTGTCCTTGCTTACTCCGAGTATGGGTTCTATTGGGGCCCCGAGCATTTTCAAGCTCATGTCAATACTGTCCATAGATTCGAGTTAATGATTTACGTCGTTCCGAGTGCTGTGTCTATCTGGTCGAAGTAACTGTGTCTCAACGAGGACGACACTTCACATTCACACAAAACTTGTGCAAGATGGTCGTAATATATGTGTTCGCATAAATCACATGTGTTGATTTTAGAGGAAAAGTCAATCCATGTTCTATACATTCATTAACAATAAAATAGAGATTGTGCTTTCTTAAAAGACTACAAATATCTGGAATAAAACCCCTTTGCATCAATTTATTATCAGACTTATACGATACGAATTTGTTTATAAAGAGTTTATGGGTGATTGTGTCATCGGGTAGTGACAAATATCTTATGTAGGAACATTAACTTCTTTATTTCGATAGCTGCTGATAGCTTGTGGAGACCAATTATTGGTTCGGCCATATCTGAGCGTGTTCTCATGGGTAGTCATTGAATCTGCTTGGCGATGAAATGTTGGAAGCGATTTATACTAAGTATGTCGCTTTGTGTATGTCATTCCATAATTCGGCGCCATATAAAGCGGTTGGTATAATATTTTTTTTGTATAGTTCTACTGAAACAAAGGGATTGACACCCCACACATTTACAATGTGAATTCTATTTTAATACAAACCGTCGATATTGTCTATTGCGTGTTGAAACAAATCCTTATTAAATGCATTTTCTTAAACTTCACCTAATTCCCAGAGGTAAGCGTACAACTAATATCCACATTTGAAGCATGAATTGCATTATATGAACAGCGATTTTTCACAAATAGACCGAAAGTTGCCCTTTTACACCAGTGTATGACGCAATTATGATCATCAATCATTCACCGAAAATATGTGTCGTGTTCTGAGAAAACTGGGCATAATGCATGTGCGTAAATTGTCATCCCAGATTAGCATGTGCAGTCCGCACAGGCTACTCAGGGACGACAATTTCCGCTTTTATGGAAATTTTCGTTTAAATGATGTCTCTTCTTAGCAAAAATTCAGTTTAGGCGGAAAGTGTCGTCCCGGATTAGCCTGTGCGCACTGCACAGGCTAATCTGGGATGACACTTTACGCACATGCATTTGTCCAGTTTTCTCAGAACGCCACTCTTGTAACAGCTTGACACTGACTTGTGAAGTGATGAATGTGCACCACACGTGTCTCATGAGAATCGAACGAGCCGAAAATAACACGGGCCTTTCATGTTTGCTAAGTATCGAATAAATACCGATGATATAAAGTGACAGCTAATCTGACACATCCTACCATCAGCTGTATCATTGTATTGAAACACTTGACATCTCAAGAACCTCGATATCAATAGTGGACGTGTTTTATGTCACAGTTAAACAAATTAAGATCTTAAACAAAACAAATGGTTGGTTTGTTTGTTAGAAAATATAATTAATATTTCGCCTTGAAGACGAGTAGTATCGAAAAAAAATATTAGTTCAACTTATTAATTCTCGTAAAGTGATCCATAATATTTGTGTAACTAAGCTTTAGTAGTTTGCATGGTGTTTAAATTTTTATTTAAAAAGGATAACATACTAATCATCCATGCTGAAAGTATGGTAACAATGAACGTAACAATGTACGTTTTAAAAAAAAGCGTCCCGCGAACCGGAATTGAACCAGTGACCTAAGGATGATAGTTGTTTACACCACTACAGACTCTACATATATTTATCAACCACACTGATGTTCAAATTCCATAGAAAGAAATCACCACAGCATATATATGCGCCTCGCTCTGGGATAACGGGGCTAAATAAACGTGCGTATAGTGTCGTCCCAGATAAGAATGTGCAGTCCGCACAGGCTAATTACGGACGGAACTTTCCGCCTTAACTTGATTTTGGCTAATAAAGGACTTCCTTTAAACGATAAATACCATACACGCGGAAAGTTTCTTCTCTGATTAGCCTGTGCGGACTTAACAGGCCAATAAGGGACTACACTTTAAGCACATGCATTAAACCCGGTTTCCCAGATCTAGGCTGATATACTATTCGTGATCGGTATAACATGAAGTGGTATATTTTAAGCCATTTCGTCGCGCTTTACAAATGAGTGACCTTAAGAATTTGGCATTTGTTAAAGGCATCCTGTATGACTATTCATGACATAACAATACATAAACTTGTATTGTTTAAGAGCAATTCTTGTATTTAATTTTCAAATATTTGCGAAATGGATAAAAAGAAATGTGTTGGTTTCCTTGTCTATGTTTTCTGATCACTTAATCACGTGATATAGCGGTCAGAAAACCTAGACAAGCTAACAGCAAGGTATGACAGACAGACAGACAGACAGACAGNCTTCCACTTGGTTTATACAGTAAAAATAAAAACGTTCATTTGGTACAATTCCTTGATATCGTCCAGTTTATATTTTAAGTGGTGCTACACCACGACGGAATTTAGCAACTGCACTTCTATGGGACCTGGGTATAATATTATTATTAACATAAGACTCAGTGTTATATGTTTGCTTAAAAAGCTTGTATGTTCTTAGTTTATTTCCTCCTCTGCCATATGCAGCTTGTCCTCTGTTTATATTATTTAACCAAACAGCTTTATATTCATTAAATAGATCATCAATACAGTTATTGGTTATCTATTTGCGTTCAGATGTCGAATAGCTATATGGCTACATATATTGTGGTGCCAGTTCTTTGTGTGGTGTCTTTTCATGTAAGACCATTTAAACACTTTGTAGTTGATACGGTTATTGTCCATACTATTTAACCGGAACCAGTGAGTGAGAACCGACTTCCACTGCCGTGCATATTGGGGAAGCCAACCCATATCTCCAGTTATTTCCGCGTTAGGTGTATATTTTCCCATTCCGAGGTAGAAACGACACGCTCTATGATGTGTATTGATAGAGGCATTGATAGAGGCATAGTCCTGGGTTCCCCATATTGCTGCCCAATAACTTATAGTTGGCCACACTATACTGTCGTACAGTTTCGTATATATATTTTATGGCATTCCACCAAGTGATTTGAACTTTGATATAAGCAGTCCTAAGGCTCGAGTCGCCGACTTAGCGACATACTTGGCCGTTACACTATAGTCTATAAGTTCTGACAAAACAAGTCCGAGATATCGATATTCAGCAACACATTCAAGTTCAGTGTTGTTACATGTGAATCTATAATTTGTTTTAACAACATTTTTATTTCGGAAATGCATTATTTTACTTTTGTTTGTATTGATAGTCATTTTTTTGAGGAACACCACGATCCTAAGATATCAAGGAGACTCTGTAGGTCACTCTCAGTCTCAGCAATGAGTACTAGGTCGTCAGCGTAAAGTAAGTGATTAATAATCATTTCCTCTATATGGACGCCTATCCCTGACTGGTTAAGGCGCAGGCTAAGGTCATTGAGAAAGAAATTAAACAAGTTAGTTGACAATAAGCATCCTTGTTTTAAACCGATATTTTGGCCAAACCAGTTGGTTTTAAACGAGTTGACAATTACAGCACATTTCATATTTTCGTACAAAGATTGAATAGCACTGAGTTGGTATGCTTATAGATTACGCGTCATTCTGGATGATTTTAATAAACATTTTAATCCCTTATAACACCTGTATTTTTTTTATCATTTATTGATTTGGAAATGCAAAAAAAATATTAGTTTTTAAATAAAATTAAATATTTATAATGGGTATTTCGGTAAGTTAAACACGCGTTACAAGGTTTAATATTAGTATTAATAACAAATAGCTCTTCCACGATGGTTTTACCGATGTTATTTACTAAAATATTAACAAAACAATGTATGCATATGCATCTGACACGAACACTCGTTTTATAACTGGAATTTCGGAAAGTTAAACACGCTGTCAGACGCTCGCACGGTTACCGAAACCCCCATGTTACTAGGCTTAATGTTGGTAATAAAGTCTCGATTCGGCTTTAATGTATACATTAAATGCCTTCAAATAATCTGTCAGGATATCGACCGTCCTACTTACATTAATCCCCTTGACACCGTTTAACCATACTTCATTAACGTCTTTTATTTTGAAGAAAATAATCAAAAATCGCTGAAACCTGTGCATCTAGACAGTCGAATTGTCTGGAAAATGGCGGACAGGTAGATAGCAACCGGCTCAACCGATTAATCGATCGGTGATTGGTTGATCGATATTTAGATAAGAATTTGATTGACAGCTTGCGAAGTGTCAATTAAAAACGTATGGCCTTATTTTCAAGAAGAAATATGTATTTTAAGCGGTATAGAAATGATGTCCCAGCATATGTTTCACTTTTATAAGAAAAAGAACAATAACGAACAATAAGATAAAAGCATTATTAAAATTATATCACATATCACCATATACTTCATCTTTAAAAGAAAACTTATCAACATGGCTCTAAACTCAGCTCAATAAATCAGCTCCATGTTGAAAGCTTTTGAATGCGAATACTTTCACGCATCATCTCCCGCTGTCATGCTAACAACACTAACCAAATCTATCTTCAAATTTGATAAGACATGGTTCTACATTAAGCTCTTTGTGGAAAGTTGATGACGGACACAGGCTGCCAACTTGTCCTACTTTTTCATATATTTCCTACTTCTTCTAGAAAAACAAACACAACTCCTATTATTCCTACTGTTTCTTTTAAGTAGATAAACTTGTTTAACATCTCAAATTCCAAATTTTAATTTGTGAATGTTTTATTTTATTTCCAGCTTGAATGACTGCTATCACCTCTTCTCATCATGCTGTTGTAAGGTATTTCTTTGCTTAGTTTCTTCAATGGAGGGCAACACAGTATCGTCATAGGCTGTTCGATTCGAAAGCATGTGGATAGTGCGATTTGATTTGCTTTGAAAACCGTATACGGTCTACTGACCTCAACAAGCCATTATTTTAATGGCTTAATTTTAAGGGCGATCAAGATCATTGATTTTGTTTCTTTTTCAGTGTGTTCGTTTTAATTTGGATTTTCCGATGGAAAGGCGTCTTATTTTGAACAATTACGCCGTCATCTACCCCATTACACCGGGTAAACCCATTATTATGTGAAAAACAAAGTTTGCCTAAAATGTATTGTTTAAATAAAATCTTATTTCCTAAAAGTAGCACCTATTTTATACTGTCAACATAGTTATTGTTAATCACGATTTTTTTCCTTTTCTTAAACTTTTTCGACTGTAAACTTATGTATAAAATGACAATGACACAAAGTCAGATTCTCGGAGGAGAACCTAATTCACAGAGTAGGAAGCTTGAAGATATTTTCGAGAAAGCAAGGCAACGCCGAAGTAGCATAATTATCAGCTTTTAGCAGGTGTACTGAATTGTTATGACGATCTGCCTTCTACAATCCCATAGGATAATACGTAGAAAAAACATCACCATCTGTACCACAGTCCACCATCACACCACAATAGACGAGCCCATTTACGGGAGCAAGGCAGCACTGACGCTGGTCATGCTAGAAGAGAGGTACCACCAGGAATCATGGGTCGGGGCTTACAAAGATATGTGGTTTAACCAAACCATGTCGTTCTCAGGTTTTCCTCTAGGTCAGTTTACCCTGGTATACGAACACATAATTGTGTTAAACAGTACCTCAGTTCAAGCCTTATATAATATAATGACACAATCATCACCAAACAACACGACATTTGTCTATACGGAGATATATTTATTTTTGAAAATAAGATGTATATAAATGAAATGTATGCTGTACATAAATCAAACATCACATATTAAAAACACACACCAACTACACTATTCAAACTATCGTCAGAACCATCGTTCTCTAAAAAACTCTGAACTTATTGATTGACCGCAGGGGTTTGGGCTATAGAGCTTCTTTTACATGACAGTTTGACCAGGTTGTTCATTTGTTCCGTTTATCAGCACTGATATTCAACCATTTAAAACCACGTGTGGTTCAAACACCATTATCCAAGCAATATAAAACAGAAAAATATTTCCATTTGTCCAAAAATAATTATTCAAATGTTTATTTTATGTTTATAAGTCAGGATGTGACTCATCTATGATCATGTAAACGAAATATATTAACATTTTTCCGACGGTTAGCCATGTTAAAATAACGGAATTTATTCAGTGTGTCTCGACATTTTATTTTCACAAACATATCACTTAGTTACTAAATAAAAATCTAACTTTCTTTATTTCCTTACATGATCTGACAAAAAAACCTATATAGGTCACATTCTAGATGCTAGAAAGTGTTTACATTTTATAAATAAAAATGCACAAATACTATTAAAACACTTTTCTGTTTATAACAATTGTATAGTGTTTGATTATGACTGATTGAATAGAATACTCATTGAAATTGATAAAGCAAACACTTTCGAGTTAATGAATGCGAATCTAATTAACAAACCGATATTTTAAGCCCTATGCACACCAAACAATAAACTGCTAAATAAAAATGTTAAGCATACATATTTAGAAGTAATATGGTAACGTCACATATTGGTGTATATATTATACATTATAATCAACAATAATTAGGCTAATCATTTTAAGCAACGATGCAAAAGGCATTTTCGTTCATCTTTTGAAAAAAACAACAACAAGAAAATAACAAGAAAATCAAAAACAGCAAGTTTGTTTATATTAAAGGCAAATGACCAACTATCTATACAGTCCATGACAATGCAAACACAAAATAATGATTACAGCTGTGGTAGCTACATTTAAAAGCAATTGAAAGATATACCGCACCTCAGCATAATAGTTAATAAAACAACAAATACTCATATAGAAAAAACAGAGTTTTAAGCACTAGAAAACATCTCAGCTGCTGAGACTGTTAATGCTGTGTACGCTAATCCATGCTCAGCATGTTCCGAAGCAACGCAGCAATGCATCCCGAAACAGAATAACGTGAACGTAGAAAATGTAACCTTGATAAAGCATGTCGCTATTCATGTAACCTTGTCGTACGTACACATTCAAACAAATTAACAAAATAAGAAGACTATACAAAGACGAAGAAATTCCAGTCTGGACTACATACAATAATAAGGTATATATCATATAACACATGTGGTATACACTATTTAAAACTACACAATACAAAAACATATCATTCAACAAGCGAACGACTAAAAGAAAAATATAAACAATAAAGTTGCGTTTATTGAAAAATCTTTAATCGAAGGAAATAAAATAATAATAATATGTTTAACGAATTTCATCCATACGTTTAATAAGCATTGAGTTTTACGTATGCTGTGAAGTGTACTTTTTTGGATATTATATCTATATAAGATTAGTTAAAAAACAATATGGATTTAAATATGCTGACATATGATTTGAAAAAATACGAAAATCTGTAAACACATATAGAAAAAAGATATCCAGAAATAGTATCAGGAGGGATGCTTGTTTATAACAATACTGGTCTTTTGTTTTAGACAAATGGTCAATTTATTATGTTTTTTTTTATAGTAAATGTGGCTAACGTTTTAATACCCTTAATACTCTTTATCGCTCAGTAGTATACCTTTATAGTCATGACAACCAAAGCAATATGGGTCAAATATTTTGGCGTTATGCGAAATAAATATGGTGGTAGCCTCGTCCATTACGGGAATATTTCAACTATAAGATCGTCTGTTCCTCATCACTTATTTGCAGTCCCGATCGATGCCGAAAATGAACGGTTAACGACGAAAAATAATCAGTAAGCAAACATCAGGCACTTACTGAATTGTGTTTGAACTTTCCCATTGACAACAAAACTCGATTGTCGTGCAATATTTCAAATTTTGTAAACTTAATACTTGAAATTTAGGTTTAGCATTTGAATGAACTTAACTTAAGGACAACGAGTAACAGACACATATTTGTCACATTCCATGCTTGATGAGTTGGTGTAAAACAAATGAGGGTCGACATAAAAAAGAACATGGTCTGTAATAAGGTCGTGGTAACCTTTCTTTATTTTGTTGTTTTCTAGCGCAATATATACTACTTTAGACTTAAAAAAAAAATATCTCGAGTTAGGATTTAAAACTATTCGATAAAGTGCTCTACCCCGAACTATGGAGTAGACGTTTTTTTTGTTGTTTTTTTTTTATACAATTTTTTGGTCATCGATACGAATATGAGGCATTGATTTAAAAAATAATATGTGTTCATAGTTATTTAACAATGTGGCGTTTCTTGAATGTAAAACCTTTGAAATTTACTTTTTGAAAACATACAGCTTTGCACAATTGATATCTATCTGAATTTTACACACAATTGTATATTCACAAATAATACATGTGCCATTCTGGATGATATACTGTTTTCAACGACGAAATGATAAAAGTTCCACTGGGATTTCGGCTGTTGCAGTATCATCATAGATAGACGCTCTGCAGAAAATGTATGAAGGCAGTAAGCATAGCAATATGATCAGCAAATAGTCAAGAAAAAACGGGACAATAATCATGATTTTGTTCATATCAAAACTAACCCATGGCTATCAAAAAAAATAATAAAATACAATTGTTCAACTTACTGACGTTTCCTTCGCTTCAAGTGAATACAGACAACCGCCGTAACAGCTCCAATAAGCAGACCGCCGACGGCAGACGGAACTGCTATTTTAACACCCAGTAACGTCGTTCCAGATTTGTCTTGCGGCGTTTCCTGTATTGCCACGCCTTGTGTCGTTAATTGTGCAGATGTTTCGGTAACCAAACCGAATTTGTCTTGCGATGTTCCATGTCTTGTGACGCGTTGTGTCGTTAATTGTGCAGATGTTTCGGTAACCAAACCGAATTTGTCTTGCGATGTTCCCTGTCTTGTGACGCCTTGTGTCGTTAATTGTGCAGATGTTTCGGTAACCATACCGAATTTGTCTTGCGATGTTCCCTGTCTTGTGACGCGTTGTGTCGTTAATTGTGCAGATGTTTCTTTAGCTGTTTGTTGAAAACATACAAACAACACAGCGAGATTAACGATTCATTTAAAATAAATAGTAAACGACAGCTTTCAAAAGAAGAGTTCGTATTTAAATCGTTCCTTTACGGTGTGTATATGTTATTCAATTTATGACAGTCAATTTATTTGACTAGTGAACACATTTGTATGAATTTCTATGCTAAAAAGTAGAAATAATTTATCATTAAAAATAAAAAGACATGATATATATGTATCATTTATACTCTATACCAAATTACTTTCCTAACGAAACATCGGGCACTTTAAACGCACATAATTAAATATTACAATAACCTAACCCATCGAAGAAGTTTAGGACTGATAACGTATCAATAACAAATTCTAATAAATACCGCAGCGTTAAGTTTCTCAAAGCGGTAATTGTAAACACTTGGTTTATGTTTCCTATTTACAATAATGATTTATACAAACAGTTCTATATTACATAGAGATCTAATCTGATGTCGTAAAACAATACGATCGTATACACGTCTATGGTACGAAATGCCTGTGTAGCGAAGAGCTTACGAAGCGAAACGTCCATGAAGCGACACGTCTATACACCGCCACATCTTTGCAATGACACGTCTATGAACCGGCACGTCTATGCAACGAAACGCCTATACAACGACACGTCTATGAAGAGACACATCTATGCGACGACACGTTTATACAATGACACGTCTATGTAACGACACGTCTATGCAACGACACGTCTGTCTATGCAACGACACGTCTATGTAACGATACGTCTATGCAGCAACACGTCTATTCAGCGGCACGTCTATGAAGCGACACGTCTATGTAACGACACGCATTTGCAGTGACACACCAATGCAGCGACACGCATATGCAGCGGCGCGTCTAAGAACTGTAACGTAAATGCAGTGACACGTCTATACTGGCGGTACGCATATGCAGTGACACGTCTATGCAGTGTCACGTCTATGCAGTGGCACGTATATGCAGTAACACGTCTATGCAGTGACACAATCTATGCAGTGACACGTCTATGCAGTGACACGTACATGCAGTGACACGTCTATGCAGTTACAATTACATGAAGTGACATGCCTATGCAGTGACACGTCTATGCAGTGACACGTCTATGCAGTGACACGTCTATGCAGTGACACGTCTATGCAGGTACAATTACATGAAGTGACATGCCTATGCAGTGACACGTCTATACAGTGACACGTTTATGCAGTGACACGTCTATGTAGTGACACGTCTATGCAGTGACACGCCTATGCAGTGACATGTCTATGCAGTGACAAGTCTATGACGTGACACGTCTATGCATTGACAGGTCTATGCAGTGGCACTACTTTGCAGTGACACGTCTATGCAGCGACACTCCTATGCAGTGACACGCCAATGCAGCGACACGCATATGCAGCGGCGCGTCTATGAAGCGACTCGTATATGCAGTGACACGTCTATTCGGCGGTACGCCTATGCAGCGACATGCATATGTTGTGACACGTCTACTCAACGACACGTCAATGCAACGACACGTCTGAGCAGTGGCACGTCTACGCAGTGACACGTCTATGCATTGACACGTCTATGCAGCGACACACCTATGCAGTGACACGTCTAGGCAGTGACACGTCTATGCAGTGATACGTCTTTGCAGTGACGCGCCTATGCAGTGAAACGTCTCTGCAATTACTCGATTATGCGAAGGCTCACATATGCAGTGACATGCACATCCAGTGACACGCCTTTGCAGTGATACGTCTTTGCAGTGACATGCAAATCCAGTTTCTGATGTGTAATATGCTTCTATATGTATTTACCTTAATAAACCTTCACAAACAGCATCGCTTACATTCACAAATGCTTAATTTATATGAGAATGAACTAACCTTCACATACAAACGGAAAGCTGCTTGTGCATGGCTCATCATTTAATAATCCAGGAATGCCAATAACAAAGTCCACGCAATCTTCATCGTCACCATGATCATTTGGCTCTTCGTCCTTCCAGAACTGATTGACAATTGCCCCATCGATCCATTGAAATTGCCTCGAGTTAGCTTTTGTTCTTGCCCCAACCCAAATCGATCTTGCAAAGTTTTCTCAAATAGACATGTAATAAGTTAAAGGTACATTTTCCAAAAGTGGAGCAGTTTTTTGTGTAAAATATTAATTAAAAAACAACAACAGAACAACAACTTTTAATTGTATCAAAATATATCAAGTATTTGATAGTGAACGTAAAAACAAACTAAGTGGTTTCAAGACAATGCCATTTGTCACTTGCATGTTAAGTGTTTTCCTATTTATGTTCATACCTTTCTACTTTATATACGTATGAGAAACCCACTACGCTTAACCTATGGTGGCTCATTTCAGTTTGGCTTTTTTGCGTTTTTTAAAGGCCATTTCAGGACACGACGTCAGAATAAAAAAATGTTTCGTCGAAATGATAAATGAAGGTATTTTTCGTTTCGGCGTGTCCGCTTGTGGGCGTCTTTCACACCCGCCAACACGCTAGAACGAGAAATAAGAGAGGCAAACACGACACCTTTGTACGTTCCAGAACGAGACCATGGGACATAAATCTGTAGTTCTTTAACTACATGTGTCGGCGTGTTGGCGCTTCTTATTGCCATGCTGGCGTGTAAAAAGGTTAGTTTTGACGAATCATCAAAGAAAGCCTATCAACAAATAATAGCCATTTTACAAAGAGGCCATGGAATGCAAGGACGACGCTGCTTATACGATTTATTTTTGTTTTGACCATTTGCAGATACACGACTCATTTTGTATCTCTCTTAAACCCTCGTTTTCCTCCAATACAAAACAGTCGCGAATCGGTTATTGTGGGGAAACAGCTAGTGAGAAGAGGTGGTTTGCTGTTAATTATATAGCATTGTATTATTATGATTGTGTAAGTGTTTTTTTTGCAGAAACATGATAAAGTTTATTAACACCATTAGGGACAATGTAAGTAAATAGAAATAATCATGATGATGAATTACAGATGATATAAATATAAATGTATTTATCTTGTTTACGAAACTTATATCGGTTCCTTTTCAAAATTAAAAGCACATTTCATTAATCAACATGGCGTTGAAATGTTAATATCTTACTCTTCATTACTTCTTATAGTGTGGGCATAACATTTCTAAAAGGTAAATTAAAATGCAAATAATACTGAACAGATTACAATTCAAAATGTGGAAAAACTATATGAATATATCATATTTGTTTGTTTTCGGGGTTATGCCGTGTAATATTTTCTAAAACACGTTATATTGTTCGGAGCGCCTTATTGCCTCACTAACTGAGAAAATATGTCATAGTGTCACCTCAAAAATAAAATATATCGTCTATTTAATAGTATATAGTATTTGAACGATGCATATATACAACATATATGTTAGTGGCACGTGTTATTCAAGGCTTGTAGATAAAAAAGTATTATGCAAAATACAGTTTATGTGAACTAATTTAGTTTTTATGTATTCCACTATACACGTTCAAAAAAATGTCATAACACAAATTCTATAAACATCGATCGACATAAAGGTTAAGTGTTGATATCAAACTATGTATACTTGCTATTTGTATAGCTTTATTTAAGATGTCAAACTTATTGGTGACTTACCGTTCGCTATTGATTGCAATAGCGAGAGTTTAACCGTGTTATCTATTTTGATTAGAGTTGAATTATCCCCTGTGCATTGTCTAGCCGCTTCTTGCCAGGAAACTTTATCCGAAAAGCATTTGTAACATATGGCCCCATGACTTGTGTAGTCACTTCTGCATAGACCTATTAAAGAGGCATACAGATTTATCTACACAATTCAATACATAAGTCTAGAAGAACACACAAACATAAGCATATGCTATAAAATAAGTATTTGACAATGAGCCTCAACTTAGTCTTTTTCAGAAGTCAAAATTGTTTCGGAAATAATGCTTTGATAAGTACAACTAATTTAGTCTGGTTTCCATTCAACTTTATTTTGTGCATTTAACTTTCCAGGTCGTTGTTCTCGTTTTGTTGTATCATGTTTATTATTGTTCCACGGAGCTAACAACACATACAGATTTGGTCCGTCCTGGTATACATCTAACGCATTTTAAATTGTTTATTTATGTATTTTAATTATAATACCAAAGTTGAACAGGTAAGCTATGTTTATTAACAAAATCATTGATTAATTTCATTTAAAGTTTTTTCTATAAAATTATTCGGTGTCTTTGACATGTCCTTTATTTTAGAAACATATATATATCTAAGCGTCGATATGTTGTGAACTAAACATCAGTCATAACCGTAATGTTTCGTTAATTCACAGATAAGTGAATGCACTGGAAATAGATATGATCAATGCAATATGATTTTTTAATTTAATATACAAATATATAATTCGTTATGTTCTGCACGTTAGATAAGAGTATATTTTGTATGTATTTATTAAAGATGTTAAAATACACAAACATAGTATAAATACATACTCGCACGTTAATTTCTTGAGTAAGACATTTAAGTATCATAGCAGTCTCATTTTTCATTTTGGGTTTATTTTGTTTACTATTACTTCGGAAAAACTTGATGAATATAGCAATACATTAAATGCAAGTAGACAGAGAAATGTATATATGGTCAACGCACTTATTAAAAGAGGACTAATAATAAATAAATTACCTTCGCATACGAACGAACGTTTTGTTTCACATGGGCGATCGTTCAGCGATGCAGGATATTTGAAATATTTAGCTGCCACGCATTCTTGATGGACATTGTCTGGTTCATCGTTGTTCCAAAACCGACTGACATTAACCCCATCTAACCATTGTATAATTTTCGAGTTTGCTTGTCTTTTAGCACCAACCCAAATATCGCGTTGCCGATCTGCACGAATAAGCATGTAGGTTAAGTCTAATTAACATGTAAGTAACAATATTAAGCTACACAGTTTTGGATTTTATAAACATTTATCGACATGTTCAAATCAAATATGCTATTTTTAACAAAACATAGTTACCATTACCTGTCATTATTGATTGTACTAGCTTAAACACATTCGGTTCATCCATTTTGATCAGAGATGCATTATCATCTTTACAACTGCGGTCAGCCTGTTCCCAGGGAACGGCAGTCGTAGAAAATTGGTAACATTTGGTTCCATCTTTGATGTAGCCACTCCTGCAGGAACCTACTGACAAAAGCACAGAAGTGTATTTATATAATTTGCTTAAACTTCGAGTCTATTTTTCTGAAACGAAGCGTTTACTGTTCTAGTGATTTCGGTCTATTGCGATTTGAAAACTGTCGTTGGCGATATATCGGTTCTAAAAGCTATACGTATATTAATAACATTCTGCAAAATCTTCTTTTACGATTTAATTACATAAATATTATCTTGAACCAATACACAAAGTAACATAGCGAAAAGCAGATAACTTTATATTGCATATCAAATATCGTGTTATTCAAAACGTACACAATTCAATTTAATACAATGACTGCACATATATAAAATGTGTAGTTGATTTAAATAAAACAAATCGATGTTAACACCTTTAAACGTGCTTTCAGCTAATTTAGCAGACTATAGCGACATATTAAAATTTATTCATATTAATACAAAGAACGTTTAACAGTTTAATTAATAGATGATTTGTAGATTGTATGCAAAATGTCAACGTTATTTATACTTACAGTACACAACAAATGAACGCTATCAATACCGTTTAATCAGCGCAAGATATAGTAATTTTCAAACAGCAGAAACACTTTATGTTTGAATTAGAAAGCTTGTTTATGAAAACATGTCTGGTGGCGGAACACGCGTTATTTACATTGTATTAAACACGGAATTCGTCATGAAAAAATATAAAGTTTCGTTGATGAGCTTAGATCACCAGCAGAAGCGTTTTACGGAATGCAACCGCAGAAAGTCGTTGTTGCTTACGTTTCCACCTTTGATTCTCTTCCGCAGTTTGGTCTCTTTGTCACTCCTAACCTATGGAAATCTTGTCTACCTATGTTAAACCTATGTACATTCACATGTTAAAGTTCCTTTTAGATCGGTTTATATTTATATGTTTATTTTAATAAATTCAGGAAATGTGTAAACGTGACTTTTGATGCGACATTTTGTCAATCATAATTATCAATGTTTGCAGGTTTCGACGTCATGTGCTTCCGTATAATATTTTCAAGGCGTGTTAAACGCGGTTAAATTCAAAGCGCATTTTAAAATGATATAAAACAACATTTCGCGATATTAACGTTGCTCTTTTTTCATTGCACTATAACACAACATATTTTAACTATACTTAATTTCATGATATATGTTTTTCCGTGCGCCGGTCCATCAGATACCGCATTCATTAATCTCTTAGTATTTTTGTATATGAATACATTTCATAATTCATATTCAATCTGTTTCAAATGCCTATTTAGTACACAGCCATTATTGTATAAAAAAATGTATATTCTGCAAATTACATAATTATACAATGTGTATACGGTATTCTGAATCAGCCCTTGTAAGTAATGTTAATTTAAAAAATGCGAATTACGTCTTAATAAGTACGTATAACGCACCGTGAACCTATAAATACAAAGACAGCTTGTTACAAGAATATCTACAATCATAAATATACTTTTACGAACTGCGGATTCAGTTGTAAAATATATATCTGAAAACAAATGTGCAAAGTTAGGACACAAAATATAACTTACACACGTGACATATTCCCAAGCCACATATAAGTAGACTGATCGTAAGAAAATAGTTCTTGAAATGAATATCCATATTGTTCCGACTGCTACGAACTCCACTCCGCCTCTACATTACCAACTATGATATAACGATGCATTTGGAAATCAAGAGGTTCGGCACAAGAGTGCTTTACAGTTCCACTTGAAGTAAATGCACTATTGGTTTCGAAACGGTTGCTTGTTTGTAAAACCGTCTGCACACATGTGCGTACTATTTCAATTAAATTGCAGAGTTGTTTGAAACATTATTTAGATTAAATATATAATAACGTTTCCAAGTAATTATATACACGAGAAGACATTGGCTTAAACTGGGGCATTCAAGTTAATTGAGTATGCAATACAAAAGTTACCAAACATATTTTGTATTAGCAAAGACAATCATCGCACCGACAGGCCATGCAGTTAACCGTTGCATATGGAATATGCGTAAGGGTTAAACGCATTTGCTTAAGGGAGGCCGACTAAAAGAGACATCAACTGAGAAAAAAAGATCTATATATCGCTATATTATTGTGTTGACGGGTCACATAACATTCCTTTAACCTTACTCCCGTCTCTCAGTTCTACCAAGCTGCATTTCTTTCACTAAAGAAGTAAATAAGAAAGTGACTTTCATAATTTCAATATCAATTTACGGATTCGTACGAAACATTTACTAAATATCAAAACTTTGTGTACCAAACATATGCACATAAACCTGATATCATTACAATATTAAAAAAAATAATATATAAATGGTAAAAACAACTGGAAAAAAACACTGTCATTTTAAATGCGCGAAATTAATTATGTCGGACTGGGCCTTTAATCAACCACTTAATCAGCAATCTCTATCAATCTTAATAAACTTTTGTTCAAAGTAGACACTATCTCAACACTCGGGCGTTAGTCCCAATGCGATAAGAAGTGTTTAATTTCCTTAAAACTGTATTTGAGGATCCAAAATGCCATATTAAAGTGTCAGTCTGTTTCACATATCAAGTGGTTGTATATGAACACTAGCAAGTATAGTGGTCAAAGTTAACCAGTGTGCGTTTCATGTGCATCTTTTAGTTAACGAGAAATAGACAACTGCGTATACTCAGCACTAAATGCGTAATTATGTTGGTATAAAACTGCTTGGCGAAATCCAAGGTTACAGTTAAGTAAAACATATGCATAGAGAGACTTTGTTTCGTGTAAGAATACAACATAAGAACGTGCGTGTGTGAAGTAGTCTCATTAAAGGCACCATGCCAGTCCCTGTGATAGGTCTAAGCCCTTATTATTTTACCTCATTCCGGTGATGATTTAAACTTTGCTTAAAGAAGACAACTCCATAAATATCATCATGATGCTATGATGTCAACATCTACTGCGTTTACCAAGGCGCATATGAGAAGATTCTTTCATCTTAACTTAAATGAATCGCGCTCTGTGAAAAGGGGGTTACATACATGTGCGTTAAGTGTCGTCCAAGAGTAGCCTGTGCAATCCGCACAGGCTAATCAGGGACAACACTTTCCGCACTTATGTTTTGTTTTGTTTAAAGAAAGTATCTTCCTAGCAAATATCCGGTTAAGGCAGAAAGTGGTGTCCATGTTTAGCCTGTGCGGACTGCACAGGCTACTCTTGGACGACAACTAACGCACATGTATTGAACCCCCTTTTGACAGAGCGCGACTCATTTCTTTTTATGCTAATTCTAAAACTTCTTCTTATAACACAAATACCTCTGGGAAAACCACAAACATAACTAGTACTATCGCCACCAACACCATCGCTGCCGCCACGAACACCACCATCACTATTCTACCTCCCTTTAATACTTACCTCTTAATCAGTTTAGAACCAGTGCTTTGCAATACAGTATGTTAAATAAATGGTTAACGCTATTTAATGAGTTCTTAATTATCCTTCAGCCATGTATCTTCTATTAACCCAGATAGTGATCCTGATTTCCCTCACACATAGACAGTTCCCCTCAGGCGCCTACCGTGGTACTGAAAAACAGACGTGGGGAGATTCCACCCCTGTCGGAGATGGAAAAGCCGGGCGACTCTCTTATCGACTCCATCAGGGACACTGTCCAAAACATCCACTTCCATACATCGACTGACGGAGCAGGTGGGTTAACATCATTTCCATCGTTGTCGTTACTGTCACTATCTTTATCATGATCAATTATATGTACATAGACAGCCTGTCGTCCAAGTATGATTTACAAGGACATTTACTATGTTAATTATACAGATTTCATATTCAATAAACGGGAGAGAGCGAGTCACATATTTCAAATAAATGACATGCTGTTTCGGTGAAAATCGATTCTAATCATGTCGTAATGAGTGTGTGCATAGTGTTATATAATCGTGTAACTTTATGCACTTTTCCTCTCAATGTTTATTTGGTAAAAAGGGAAAAAACACAAAGTCGTGGGTTCTTCTTTACTTATTATATAATTTTCAGTCCAGTGTTATGTAAATATAAATTAATTCAGGAATACAATGATTCTGATCCGAAGAAGGAATCAATAGACGTCCTGCAAATAAACAATAACACACATATAACAAATTATTATAAATATTGCTGTCTTGCTGTAAGATAAAATGATATATAGGAAAAGCATTTATAACAGCAAATATAACAACAATATATAGATAAATATATTAACAAATGATGAAACAATCATTTGACGCATTAGTACTAATTACAACATAAGATTAATTACAGAATATAATATCTTTCCATCCATAATAATGTTGTGGCGACCAGACCGACTGACCTAGACATCCCAATACATATCTCAAAACACAAATACACATGTGAAACACATACATACATACACACAGTTCAACACACATATACTCACACATTTATGGAATCTGGCGTCACAGCGCTTCTTCCCAATCAGTGACTGCAAGTGATGTTACTCTGCAAATTGTTAAAAAGTGCACACATATAAATATAGGAAAATGTGATTTTAAATAGAAACCATCTTGAACTATATAAGAATTACAAATCTTATAAATACATTAAATTGCTGATCTTAAATAAATCATTATGACTATCGAGCATGTGCAACAGCATAACAATCAGTAATTACTTATATACACATTTGTACATACCTATTGTATAATGATACATAATAATTTAAATGATAATATGAAGTTGACAGATGTTCACTCGTCTCTTGACATATTTGTTCTGGCGCGCGAGCTCGTGAAACAATACCGTACATTACACAAAAGGCGTAACCACACAACAAAGGTTACATACGACTATATAAATATTATGACGGGAAATCCACCCTGTCACAATCGCATTATACATCGAATTTTTATTGATTCACTTATAAGCATGCACGCACAAATTTGTTGACACTTATATCAGGTTTCATGCAAGTCATAGTACGTTCTGGTAACAAACGAAACTAAATCTTAGTGCGTCTTTTTTAATTTGATCACTATTTCGCCAGGAACGAAGCCGGCGGCTCGAATTCGTGGCCTAACTAACGTCTGCAGCTTGATCTGCCCGAGATGGTGCGAGAAACAGATCAGACCCAGAGCAAACGTCACGCACTGTCATATCGTCTTCGGCGATCTGTGCGAAGGGCAGGTAAAAATAAACCTCTCCGCAGAGATGTGACTCGTTCCGGGTTCAAAGAACTACTCACAAAGATTTATCATATGTCATATATATATCGCCGTTGCAAACCACGTTATGATGGTCGGTTCAAATATGATTGTTATTTTTTATATAATGATATAAAAATTGTCTTATATTTTTATATCATTATATCTTTAAATTTATGGTAACTACAACTCATTTTATATAAAACTTAAATTACATCTTCCAAAGGTTCACAACTGTTAGCTTAATTGATCGTCACGGTTTTGATCAACTTGATTTAACAAAAAAAGTTGTAGATTCACACTTGTTTTGTCGATTTCAGTTGCGGCCCAACAACCCTTACGTGGGCAACCAGTATTTCGAGGTGGTCGCAACCGATTTTGAGTTTGCCCGGTATGACACGGACGGGGATAAGCGAATCTCCGTGCACGAGTTTGCAGCCGAGGAAAACGTGCCTGTGGAAGACGCCCAAAGGACATTTGACTTCTCAGACTTTAACGGTGATATGACAGTATTCACACTTTTTAAAGTTCATATTGTGCGGAGCACTTAAACATGGACACAAATATGTGAGACAAATTCCTATATCTTTGTTTCATTAAAATATGATACATCAAGAGAATATTGTTTCTAATGATCGATTATCGTTCATCGTCACGATTATGTTTTAAAAGTGTGAACTTTACATGTTGACATTAACATCGTAAATACTCGCTCCTATCTATTACAATTCCTAAATACGTCTTCAAACGTGAACAAAACGCCTTAAGTGTTTTTTAATTGATGCGATAGCGAAGGCTCTCTAGACAATATTTAATGTTTTCCTTTTAAGTGACGATACAACGCGCTTACAAACCGCAAATAATATCCCCTATAATTCATCGCCATCACCGCACTGCACTTATGTATAATTCATTCCTTTTATTCATAAACCGCACACCGATCATTCATTAAAGGTATCAACGTTATTTTTAAACTTGTTTGTCACGTTCTTTTTAAGCCTCGCTCTGGAAAAAGGGGATTTAATGCATGTGCGTAAAGTGTCGTCCGAGATTAGCATTAGCAGTCCGCACAGGCTAAGCTGGGACGACACTTTTCGCACATGCATTAAACCCCCATGTTTAACTTTCTTTTTATGCTCTGCTTCAGACGATGGGTACATCGACGTAGACGAGTTTCACGGCGGTCCATTTATTTTCACAGGTAAATTGTAACCCTATCCTTGAATCATTTTTGTTATTTCACATCCTGACTTGTGGCTTCCAATCATATACTACACTAACAAATTCACCTATAATTTCCACAAATTGCAATTACCAGTATATTCGATTGTCCTGTCCCCCAATTTTGAAATGCGCTTGCTAAACATTTATACTAAAAAGCCTTTATTAAAACTGCATCTACGCGATACACTTTGTATAAGCCTTATTCTAACATAATACCAGCTAATCTACTCATAGACAAAAAAAATAGTATAGTTAAGCTACTAACAAAAACATAAAAGCAATCCCGTTAATGAGCACGAGATACGGGTAGTATATTAATTATAATTATCATGTCCAGTGCACCAATATTTAAATCAGAATTGTAAGAATCGTATCATTATCGTTTTTATAAAATTGTGGTTAAATTTCTTACAGAGTGAAATCTACCAGTATTTCATGTTTTCAAATATATATCTGTTCTTTTGCGCTTCAATACCGTACCTGTTTACATATTTTCTTGGGTGTATTTGAAATTCTCAATGCATTCTTTTGAGCAATTCATCTTAAATAACTTTAATTGCTATGTTTTCAGTCCAAATGGCTGCCGAATTCTCCAACATGGGACGTATTGGAAAAAATGCTCTTGTGTAGTCGATTGTACAATTGCTTTTTGTCATTCTGTCATATAAATTATTAAATAATCACTTTCATAGATTATATTTATATTACATGTTTTTTAATATATATGTATAAAGAAACAATTGCTCACCAATATGCGTAGTTATCTATGCCCACAGGTAAAAAAGTCAATCAAACTAACATTAACGTCTTGCCGCTTTGATATATTCTACAAGTGTGTAAACATTTAGTTTTAAGAGGAATGTTTTTGTTCGATCCTTACATCGGGCTATTCCAGCGGATTTAAGCAGGACGACTAAACGTCAGTGCACTGAATGATGTTTTTCTGTTATAATATAACATCGATCATTTTAAACTTATACATTTTTCTAACGTGTTTATTAGGCCCATACACCGGTATTACTGTCCTTTTGTTTGCTAAATAAATGCTATTTATTTTAAACCTAATGATACAATATGACATTTCTGCATTAAATAAAAAACAGCAGTGAAAAGAACAAAATTGTTCTTTTCGCCGGAGAAAAGAACAAATTTTCGGAATTCGTTTTTCTATTTTTAGATTATCATATCAAGATGTACTTCCCTTGTTTATATCCTTGTGTATATGATTTCTATGATCACGAGTGAAATTCAACCGATATTCCAACGAATCCAACACATTTGTTTTTAATTTTATGCTTTTGTACCGTTTACATTGTAAAAGAGTTTAACTGAAGAATTTCACTGGAATAATGACGTCATTTCGTCAACAAAATGACGTCATTTTGTCAACCAAATGACGTCATTTCAATGTATTGAGGCACACCACGGGAGAGAGGGTCACTTTTCAGCGAAAGGGAAATTATTATTAATAATTTTCTTGGAAAAGGGGCATAAAAGAAACAGAAAATATGTTCATGTCAGTGTAAGATCGTTTGTTATTTCACTCGTGATCATAGAAAAAATAATATTTTCACTCGTGGTTGCGCCACTCGTGAAAATATATTTTCTATGATCACTCGAGAACTAACAAGCGATCTTACACTGACATAAACAAATATCCTCTATTTCATCAAGGATGACTTATTTCAAAATAACATTTTTTTGTTTTGCTTCAAGTCATCTATTTACTTATTTATGGACACTTATATGTATACATTTAATGAAAGGTCATCGCATATTGATAGATAATTTTAATGTATTATTAACCTGCGATACATTTATGCAAAACCTAAATTATACAAAGTTTCATTTTAGTTTACTATACATTTCGGAACTTTTTATTATCAATTTTATATACAGATACCTACAACGAATAAAGACGTTCTCAAACAACGGCTTTAGATATCATTTGTTTAGGTGTTTCAAAGAGATTATTCATGCTCGACCCTCTGGGGCTAATGGCGGATATTGGCGCATCGAACTGCACGTGCAAATAAATGTATGCGAGCATGGTATTTACTTTTGTAAGCAAAATTTTCTTCTTTTTGACCAATTTAATTAGAACAAAATATTGGGAATTATTTGTTGGAATTAAAATACACTGATGTACAATAATACATATTCAGGATGGTCGATCGTTAAGCAATGATAACATGCTAGTACCGCACGTGCAACACATGTAAATTTCACACATCACATCAGGGGAATCGAACGTTTGCTCTGCTATTTGCATCATCACATTGATTACATTTCATGCTTATATATACGTTACTATGTTTCTCATGAACTATATGTATATTGTATATTGAATAAACCATCATCCTACCAAAACTATTTTTAAATATTTGTTTTCCATTTTTGTGACTAGTTGCTCTTCTAAAGATGCGACATGCAAACCATGTGTAGCATACGGGAACTTGATATAGCCCTATTCGGCAATGAGCAATTCATCATACTAAAGTTTGATAGTTTATCAATGAGATCGATGCGTCTAGCAGTAAACAGAGCAATGCAGCACATTTTATTAAGCAACCAGCGTCGAATATTTATTAAGTTTGTTGAAGTTAAGCATGGATATTGCATAACTTCGAGTTAATGTTATTCTACTTTATGCAGTTGAACTGTTATGTAAACAAACGACACCTTTTTTTAAAACCATGCACGATTTGGTTACGTTTGGTTGAAGTCTATGTGCACAAAGGTAACACATAAGACAATCACGTTTTATGTGAAGTTTATGACTTTTTATTTGTAAAATTTTGAAATTATAATTTATATTACAAAATATTTCACCCAAAAACGTATCACTTGTTGATATCCATTACATTCTATTCATACTAAGTTTGTTCTACTCAGAGTTCTGCTTCTTAGTACTAGTTGATTTGTTAGTCTGAAAGCTGAAAACTAAATATTCCACAGCGAAATATCCTCGTATATTGATAGCCCAAGTTATAAAATAACAGGAAAAATAATTGGAGTCAATTCAAGACAATTCAACAGGAGTAACACTTTCTTATACGAGTTCCAATTAAAACTATGAATTGAATTAAATATTGACAGATTTTATGATCTGTAATAAAATGCTTTATCTTTTATCGCTGAGATTCTGTTCACTTTCGCTAGTAAAACCAATAAGGCCTATTTCAGCTGAAGCAGCCTTACATAATAAGACGTTACATACTACTAAATAAATAGACCAGCTACAGGTATCCTTTATTCATTTCGCAATTTAGCTGATATGTCCCTTTAACGAAACTTTCCACATGTCACGAAGAGATATGAACTGATAACAGTGCAACCAAACCAAAGACTTACATAACTGCTAAATGTTACCCCGCAAACCGTGGAATGACATTTGAAGTCTTATCTAAAGCAAACGGTACACGCTTATATAAGAGCAACTTCACATTGACATTAAATAAGTGTGTCCAAACACGTGAGGGTCAGTTTATAAGAGTCTGTATATTAACGAAGACAGCATAGTCACAGACAACTTGTACGGGAAAATACTGTTACATTTCTGTAATTGGTATCATACAATTAAAACAAAAACGATGTTTAATTTATGTTTTCGCGTATGTATTTTGCCTGCGTTTCTGGCAATAACTACGCCGGTGGAATCTAAAAATATAGTTCAACTCGCGCAACAGCTGGGCGCAACAACCCTTGTTAATTATATTAAACAAGCTGGGCTAGAAGGAACTCTTTCAGGAAATGGTAAGCGGTTACGTTTCTTTCATTAGAAATGTGGTTTAAAAACACATTTCAAGTGCATAAAATTATATTAATTATATAGTTACTTTTTTAAATAAACATCACTGGCGTGAAGATTGTAAAATATATTTGTTTAAGTTTCAACACATTTTATTTCTAAATTGCAAAAAAATACTTATACAATATTGAAACAAACAACACACTAATATGATGCAATCAGTGATTAAAAAATACGCATTTGCAAAACATCTTAAGTTATCATAGGTGCATGCAATTTTATTTCAAATTAAATATGAAAAAAATGAGAACTGAAAACTTCGCTTCGTGTATTGTAATAGTGGAATGATATGAGGAGCTGTGTTTTATGTAACACATGCTGAAATTATTTTTCTTTAATTTTAAATCGATATAAACATATTTTGAAAATGATTATGTACAAATCTATGAAAAATCTGATTTACAGCTCCAGCATTAGTGCATATATTTCAAGACATTTACCAGTAACCATTATGAAACGCAATAGGCACATTAATTGAACTTTTTTAAGGAAGCTGGTGATCTCTAATCAAGCAATCCAGCTTTCGTATATGACTCAGTTTAAATTGAAACTTGTTCAAGACATCGCGTACAAATGACGTTATACGACTAAAAGCAACTTATCCTCAGTAGGTTTAAAAAAATCATAAAGAAACCATTTTGTATTTTTTTTTTCACTTTGCATGATGAATTGTTTTATGACATGTAATATTTTTCTTGTTAGGTCCATTCACTGTCTTTGCCCCAAACAACGCAGCGTTTGCCGCGCTTCCTGCGGACGTCAAGGCGAAGCTGGTCAATGACACGGAGCTTCTCAAACAAGTGCTCACTTTTCACGTAACAAGTGGGAGGGCCTATTCAACTGCACTGTCCAATGACATGCTTGTGGCTTCATTAAACACGCCCAACAAAATACGGGTGAACATTTACCAGACGATTGACGTGCAGGTAAACTATATTACATTTCAGTGAAGTGTTTTATTTGTGTTATGATTCCGATCCGTCTATGCCTTGAGTTCGGATAACGGCCATCTTCATTGAATCAAAGTTGTCTCGTAAATATACATATTTTTGTGCAGTGCAAAGACACACATGACTATTTGATCGATGCATTTTAAAGAACGCAGAATGATACTGCAAGATTTGTAGATAAATCATTTTTATTCACACAAACATTATGCGTCGCGAAGATATAAGCCATCAATCAGAGCCCTACTTTGGTGACAATGTTCCCACATAGCCTTTTCGGTTTTAAACATATATGCGTTCATATCCATACATACAACCTGTTAAAGTTGTAAGCTTAATTACCAAGTTATAATGTAGTGCCAAAATGAAGGTATTTTGGTTTTGAAATTAATTGTATCTGTCTACACCCATTAAAACTTATTGAAAACCCTTTGATAAGACACACAAGTATCGATTTTTTGTCTTCGCATGTGTGGTGTGATGATTAACACGGTTTACATAGAAATCAATTGAGTGGGGGCGGATATATTCTTTGAGTGCCTAATTAGATCAGCTTGCATCCGTGTAGGTACTACACATATGGAACTGAAATGCTTCTTTATGAAAGTGAAGTAGTGTCATTTATTGTATTACTATTACAAATTAAATGCATGTTTGTGAACAGTTTTAAGTGAAAACGAATATCATTTAAGCGTTTCGTGTTAACGCTGTCTCGGTTAGCAAGCGTTTTCGATCTGTATATTATGATTCACTGTTACACTTCTCATCATAATCATATGTTAAACGTTTTACAACTCTTATTGGAAAATACTTCAACTTCACAAATAAACGTTTCTGAGATAATAACTACATTGAAGTACATATGACTAATTTGCATTTACTCTAGTTTGCATTTATGAATATATTTCAGTTCTATACTGTGGATGGTGCCACCATCGTGACTTATGACCAGAACGCAACTAACGGGGTCATCCACGTGATCGACAAAGTCATGTATCCCATTCCCGTGGGCCCTATTACAAACGTCGCAGCCCTTAACCCTAACTTTGGGACACTACTGTATTGTCTTCAACAAGGACAACTCTTGGATACACTTTCAGGTGAGTACAATTGGCGTTTATCTCCCGTCGAACACTGTAACAAATGATTAAGGTTACGCATATGGAAGCTGATGTTAAATGAAAAAAAAACAATCAAAGTTTCATCTCAGTTTTTAACATGACCAAGCCGTGAATATATCACAATTAATTGTTGGATCGATAATGCCATTAGCGTTCGAAAAAGCATCTACTAGTATATGCTATTCGTTATCGACGTATGTCAACGAACGAAATGCGGGCAAGTATCGATATAAAGGTATTTTATAAAATAACAGATTTGACTTATCAATGAACCGTTCCTCATACTTCATTTTGGTTTGCAATGATTTATTCTCGAAGCGTCAAGTTTAACAAGTTCCGAAATACAGAGATCATATATGATTTCAGATAATCTGTAGCTAACAACGTAAGGAGTAAGACAAAACTTCGTTCCTTATACTTGTATAGCCTGGTATGGTATACACGATGCGTTGTTAATGTTGGAAAGCTATATTATGAGTTAATATCAGTCCTTAATTGAAATGTTTAACATGCTCATCAAAACCTGTTTTGTTCAATACCAGGAGCTGGACCTTTCACAGTGTTCGCCCCTAATAATGCTGCATTCGACAAACTGCCTCCAAATGCCCTTAGCGATCTGCTTAGTAACCAGACGGCTTTGGTCGGTAAGACATGTTTTTATTAAAAGATACATGTATATGTTCTGTTATTTCATGTTGGCTTTATTAATAATAATATTAGAGTCTAGGGTGTAGACAATTACACGTATTTTGTATTAAAAAAAAAGATACAAAGCCCTTTGGATAATTGAACAACAAAGTATCATCATGGCACCATTGGATTATTGAAGAATGCTTAATTAAATCAAGTTAAGAGTACCTCAACTTATATGAATCTGAGTAACACAATGTGCAGGTTGTCACGTTTACAAAGTTGATTTGCAACATGTTCACCTACTCTAAAAGCTGAATGTATTGTGGGAAATGTAATGTACGAACTCATTAGCAATTAAATTGACACGTATTTGTCAGACTTTTGGCTACTATAAGCGTTATTTTTTAAAATAATTATGAAGTTAGTATATCGACAATTTTACTTTTATTGTCTTCTCAGTTTAAACTGGAAAAGGGTTCTTATGTCCAAACACTGACCATGTTAACGAATTTTACCATTGTTCAATGTGAAATGCAACAAAAACGCGTCTGCATCGAAAGTAGTGAAAAGTCTGTCTTCACACGCTTTGTTTCATGTTTCACATTTTGCTCAAAATTTGTATTTGCAAACATGATTATGTACATAGTTTTCTCTTTTCACTCTTATAAAATGATGAAATTATTATACATAGACATTCACATTATAATATTAATAACTTAGGTTTATGATACACTATATGATTTACTTCATTTAAATAGATAATTGTCAAATGATTGTCTTACTGAAGCTGAGGATGCCATTTCTGTCGAAAAATGCTTTTTGTTTGCCTAGAAAAATACATCTTTAACAAACAACAAACAAACGAACGATATCGGCATACTAGGACCGATCACTGCAATGGGAACACTTCAAAGCTCAATGTATGTTATCTATCTTAAACAAAACTTGCGGACATAATGGTGTTATAAGTATTGAATAAATTGTCTTTTTTCAGCTGTATTAAAGTATCACGTGATAGGCGCTACAGACTTTAGCGCAGGACTCAATGAAGGAGATTACCCAACCCTCGAAGGCAAATCTGTCCAAGTTTCAATTGGAAATGGTACGTGGCAAACTCGTGTTCTAATGCATTGACGAAACGTATTTAATGACCCCGCTTTATTGATTTGTACCGTTGTTTTCGTCTCTAACAAACCCCAGAATGAAGCAAATTTTTCTTTTCCATCGAAATTATTTACATAGTACCCGTACATATCTGATAGAAAATAAAGAAAACGGTATTCTAAGTTCAAAAAGGCGATGAATTCAGCGTACATAACTGTTATGTTACAAGCTGTGTTGTATGTTTTGTCCAGCACTGCAAAGGCCGTCGGTCATTAGCCGTAAGTACACGACGGGTGGATGAAAACAATAATGGCTTCCCTGATAATATTTCATTATTTTAATTTAAACAAGGCTTGTCACCATAGGATGACATATGCCCCCTTTTTCCACATTTTTTAAACCTAAACGCAAAGTGTTTTTCCACATTTTTCGTAACCTAAACCCAAAGTGTGACGGAAATTCAGACGGACAGACAGACGGACAAACGCACAGACGGACATACGGACAGTGCGATCACTATATGCCCACCTTCGGGGCATAAAAAGTCATGTTTTAAAATTATAATGCAGCCTATCACCGATTTCTTAAATTAAAATCCGGCTCTGGATCGTTGATATGTTTGAACACAGAGACATTTTGGAAAGAAAATGCTATTATTATTTCTACTCTTTACCTCTTATTTCAGATGGCGTAAAAATCAACAATGCCAAGGTTGTAACAGCAGACATTCCAGCGACAAACGGTGTCGTCCATGAAATAGATACCGTCCTGTTGCCTCCAAAGTAAAAAGAGAAAATGGACAGAAATTTTGAAGAGATGTTCTGTAATACATTTGACATGTCTACAGAAGAAACATGGCGATATTTATCTGAATAGCTGATTGCAGTATTATGAATCAGATATCGGACGTTGATTGTTAGAACATAGCAATATAGGATATATTAAGAAATCAATCGTTTTTCATTACTTGAGAGGCAGAAGGTTTTCGAATATGTAAATGTAGCTAGTCTTTTTCTGTCATAAAGAACTAAAGACTGACCATTAGAATGTAGCGTTGCATTCAATAAAAAGTATTCGCCAAAGAAATATAAGTTTAACTTATCAATAAACGGAAATTTGTGTGCAATTCTATCTTGACCTGCATGCGAACCTGGTAGGGTTATATTCAAATACATAGGCGAGATCTTGGATGATATATAAACTTAAAAAATACAATATTTCATTAAGCATCGTTTTTTATAATAACAACCATTGAAATGTGGTATGCTTAAATAGCGCAAATTTATCTGTTTGCGGTTGTTAAGGTCCGTAGAGATTCTTATCTTCTTTACAAAGCACTCCTGCGCTGTAGTATGTTGCGGGCGTCTGCGAACGTTTATTACTTGATAGGCAATATTCCTATTGTAACATCGTTTTATATGAAATGATTCCACTGAGTATAAGGTCACAATTCAAGTCAAGTGTTTTTTCAGGAGCATTATTATTTAATAATCGACGGAGTTTTAAATACCATAAGTATTATGTTCCATCACTGTTTTCGTTTGGTTTACAAAGATATTTTAAAATTAATATGTGTTTGCGCAACCTATTGTACACACTGAAAGGGATTTCGAAATTGAACAAGTTTTTTGAGGAATATGTTCCAGGTTGGATCAATGTTTGTGAGTTTAGGTCGATTGTAAGAATGACGCCAATACAACAACACAATCTCTTACATTTCAATCTCAAAATAAAATAGTTATCGAGGGCATATTATTATTAAACTATTACTGTTTTATTTCAATGCAATAGTTTCTGTCCTCTATTTTGATATAAAATACCATCAAATCATCATCCAACATCATATCTGTGCCAGCTCACTATCTTTGCCCCTTTCAATTCACCGCACAACCTCCGCCCTGAGTTGTTGACCATCTTAATGATAATCGTCTTAGTTGGGTTGTCGGTCCTCTACGTCCACATTGCTTTCGATGACAAAAACAAGTGAAATCCAGAAAGATAGAAACTGTAGTAATTTCTGCTTCTGTTTAATTGTTTTGCACTGACTTTTTAACGCATACTAGAAAAACGTTAGTACAACTTTGGTCCGGATATAACAACATTTAAACCGATGCATGCACATGCAACTTAATATCTACTGATTCCGAAATAAAAGACTCCACAAAACGTGCAAAATTCGTGTTATAACTAATGGTACACAATGCAACGCAGTTTACCTGATATGTCCCTTTAATGAGACTGTCCACACGAATTGAACAGATAACAGTGCAAACACATCAAAATCTTACATAACCGCCCAATATAACAATCCGAACCGTGGAATGACATGTGAAGTCTTATCAACAGAATACGACACATGCTTATTTAAGAACAATGTCAAATTTACATAACATAATTGGGTTCGAACAGGTGATTCGCAGTTGATAAGAGTTTGTATATAAACTCATACAGCAAAGTCGTAAGCATCTTGAACGAGAAAATACGTTTACATATCTGTATTTGATCATACAATTTATACAAAAATGATGTTACATTTATTCGTATGCATTTTGGGTACGTTTCTGGTAATTACTACACCTTCGGAGTCTAAAAATATAATTCAACTCGCGCAAGACCTAGGCGCAACAGTCCTTGTGGATTTTATCAAACAAGCTGGACTAGACGGCGCTCTTTCAGGAAATGGTAGGCGGATACGTTTCCTTCGTTAGTAATTTGGTTCAAACAAATATTTCAAGTGAATAAAGTTAAAGTTCAAATTTAATATAGACATAAAGGAGATCAGAAAAGTTCTGTACGTGAATTTTAATAGTGGAATGATATGACGAGCTGTGTTTATTGTAAAAACAATGTTGAAAAAAAATAAAAATATATATTCTATATAGATACAAAATCATTTTTAAAATCGTTATGTTCAGAAAGTACGAGTATATTAAAAATGTTTATTACAGCTCCATCATAATTGCACACATTTGAAGACAGTTACCAGTAACAAACGCAATAAAAGACTTTGTTGAGGTAGCTTTTGATCTTAATTCAAGCAATCCGCCTTTTTTATATGACTCGGTTTAAACCCGAAATCTTCCAAGATACCGCATACAAATGGCGTAACATGAGTTTAAGCAAATAATACTGATACGATAAGTAAGATAAAAACACTAAACCATTTGGTATTTCTTTCACTTCGCACGATGAATAGTTTTATTTGCTTACTTTATATGTGATGACTTCGCTGTTAACTTAATATTTGTTTAACTACCAAACCGTTGATGTTTGTTTGAAACATTGCTTAGTTAATCTTACTAATCTACATTTTGCAATTCTTAACACTATGCAGAAAGTGACGGAGTAGAGCCTTAACCTTTTATTACAAGTTATTGCTATCTTGTAAGGTCCTTTCACCGTCTTTGCCCCAAACAACGCAGCGTTTGCCGCGCTGCCCGATGACGTCAAAGCGAAGCTTGCCAATGACAAGGACCTTCTCAAACAAGTGCTCACTTTTCACGTGACAAGTGGGCGTGTCTATCGAAGTTCACTGTCCAATGATATGTTTGTGGCATCACTAGACACGCCCAACAAAATACGGGAGAATATTTACATTAGAATTGACACACAGGTAAACTAACTGAAATTTGACTGAAGATAAGATTTATTTTGTGTTATGATTTCGATTCGTCCATGACTAATTGGAATTCGAATAAAACCCATTCGCGTTGAAACAAAGCTGTCTCGTCAAAAATAACGAACTGCATTTAAGAACATTGGAACAATGTGCAGTCACTCATTTTTGCAAACATGAATATATTTCAGATATATACGCTGGATGGCGCCATCATCGTGACATATGACCATAACGCAACTAACGGGGTAATTCACGTGATCGACAAGGTCATGTATCCCATTCCCACGGGCCCTATTATAAACGTCGCAGCCCTTAACCCTAACTTTGGGACACTGCTTTATTGTCTGCATCAAGGACAACTCTTGGATACACTTTCAGGTGGGATCAATGGACATTTATCTCCCCTCTCACACTGTATCAAATGATTTAGGTTACGAACGCACAATTTCATTCCTTAAATATTAAATAAAAAAAATAATATTTAATCTCTGTGTGAACCATAACAAAACTGCTTTCCAATAAAACAGATATATCGCCATGTAGTGTTGGATCGATAATGGAAGAGCACAGAGTCAAACATATTTATTTTAAAACAAAATGAAAACACCAGTTTTGACGGGCTTGTAAACTGCTCTTTTGGGCATGATTATTAACATAGTTTTGCAGATAGAAACCACTAAAAGACAACGTGGAGCAATACCAGGTTTTATATTATTACCTACGTACATACTTTTCAATGGACAGCTGACATAATGTAACCCTCCAGACATGATTTGTTAAAGCGAATGAAACTTTTATTCTTAGAACAAACACAATCATATGCCAGTTTCGTGTTCACGTCTTCTTAAATAAAATGTACATAACTGTTAATTATATTTATAATTAGATGTTATGCATTGAAACATTTTCAATTAGTAACGTTCAAACAAGTCATGATCACATTAACTCCTGATAACATGCAAGTGTCTACTGAAAGAACATTTCTGATTTGTTGTAACGTAATATATCGAGACAGTGGTACATATATTTTCTTTCATTTAATTATGTCGACTTATAATTGTGTTACATGCAATCGTGTGTCCGAAACAGATATGTTGCATTTCACAAATGTGTATGTTGAACATTTAAATCAAAACCTCATTTGTTCAATACCAGAAACTGGACCTTTCACAGTGTTCGCCCCTAACAATGCTGCATTCGACAAACTTCCTCCAAATGCCCTTAGCGACCTGCTTAGGAACCAGACGGCTTTGGTCGGTAAGCTTTTTTTTATAAACATCTGTTTCTTTCTTTGATACATGTTTTACATGTTTGTTTGCTTAGACAATATCTTGAAATATAATAGGAACGAAATTATAACATCTGTTTCTTATAAATCAAAATCATTTTGTAACAAACAATCAACAAACGCACGAGACCATCATAAGTGGACTAATCACTGCAATCGTAACACTTCAAAGCTCAATATGTGGTCTCTGACTACCAAACTGGCGGAAATAACGGTGTCTTAAGTTATGAATAGCTTTTGGTTGGATAACACTCATTCCAATTCCCATTGGGGCCCTTTATAAAACTGCCAACTTTCAAAACGTTTTTTTTTTGCCTTTTCGTTGCATCACATTTTGCAAGTTTGGTACAATTTTAAAGATGGATCTGTCCACCTCGAATAATAGCAATTAAAACATAACTTCTCGCAACTTCTTAAAAAGTAAAATACGCCCAAATGCAAGAAACCTAAAAAACAGGGTTTCTGCAGTGTGATTTCGACATAAGAATAGTACTGCAATAAACGTACCCAAACCGTTCATCATATAACGAAGTCCACAAATAAAATGCACCAAAATGTTGCAAACACACATATATAAGGAAATAACCATAAAAAGCATGAGCGCGATCTTTAAATGGCTTAAAAACCAGAAAAGAAAAGGAACTCTTCAGAAATAGGAACAACTCTCGGGTAACACAATGATTTAGGTGAATGTAACCTTGTCCTTTCCAGCTGTATTAAAGTATCACGTGATAGGTGCAACATACTTCAGCCAAGGTCTCAATGAAGGAGATTACCCAACCCTCGAAGGCGATTCTATCAGAGTTACATTTGTAAATGGTACGTTGGGATAAAGTGTTCTAATGTATTGCCGAAACATATGAACTGAACATGCGTTATTGAGTTGCATAGTTGTATTCGTCATTAACAAACATCAGGATAAACCAATTTTCTTTTAAATCTATATTATGTAGATAGAAGGATAGAAGCCGTAGATATATACTAGACAATAAGGTTAACTAATTCTGAGGTTTAAAATGGACGTTTACTCAAGCGATAATCACTGTTATGTTAAATGCTGTGCTGTTTTGTTTTTTTCCTGCACTGCATAGACGGTTGGTCGCATTTCTCACCTGATACTGTTTAATGATTCTTATTTTTTATTTAAAGTAATATTTTACAATCTAATGAAACCTTTCACCGATTTATACATTTTAAAGAAGGCTCTGGATCATTGATATGTTTTCGCAAACAAACATTTTCGAACCAAAATGCTTTAAGTTTTCTTACTCCCCACCTCTTTTTTTAGATGGCACGTACATAAACAATGCCAAGATTGTAACAGCAGACGTTCCGGCGACAAACGGTGTCATCCATGAAATAGATACCGTCCTGTTGCCACCAAATTAAAATCAGAAAATGGACAGAAAGTTTGAAAAGTTATAATGTTATACATATTTCAATTATTTGTTGACATGTCTGACTTTGTTCTTTACCAGAAACATTGCGATATTTATCTTAATAGCTTATTGTTTCATAATGAACGATGTTACGGAAGTAGATCGTTAGAACATAGAAATATGGATATATTTAAAGAAATTAATCGTTATTCATTACTTGAGAGGCATAAGGTATTGGAATATATAAATATAGTTTAAATAATTTTCCTAGCTTAACGAACAAACCTCTGACTTTAAAAATGCGGCGTTTTATTCAGTCAAAGCACCCGCTAAATAAGCATGGTTTTTATTTACTTTACCTATCCATAAATAGGATTTTCTCGTGATAGTTCTTATTCTTTAAGAGCTCAAATTCATCTGTGTGCTGTTGTTAACGCTTGCAGACGCCCTTATAATCATTAAAAACACTCGTTCAAAGCACTCTGGCGTTGTCCCATGTTGCAGGATTATGCGAACTTTTATTACCTTAACAGATATATTATTCTTATTAAAACATCGTAAATGATATAATTACAATTATTATAACTTCCAATTTCATCCCCGGGATATGTCGTCAAACATTGAAGTCACAATTCGAGTCAAATGTTTGCCAGTAGTATACTTATTTAATTGTAGTCGGAGTTTTAAATAGAATAAATATTCAGTTTCATGCATTTTTTCGTTTCGTTACCAAAGTTACATTAAATTCTAAATGTTTGCAATGTATTGTGCCTATAAAGAGGGAAGATTCTGGAACTTGGATCAAGTATTTTGAGGAATGCATCCCAGGTCAGAACAATATCTGTGAGCCAAGGTCTAGTATAAGAATGAAGCGATGATCATTATATGAAAGACTTAGTCTGAAGCTTCAATTTCAATCTTAATATAAAGTAGTTGTCTATGGCATATAATTTTTATACTATTCCTGTTTTATTTCAAGTCAATGTTTCGTGTTATGTCTACATGTATTTTGATAGAAAATGTCAGCAAACCATCTAATTTTGCGTGAAAAATGTGAATAACATAGTTATTAAATACAATCAATGCTTTAGAATATTCATCCAATGTCATATTTGAAACACAACCAAACTTACGCGAAATAGTTGTTGACCACTTTTATGACAATCGTCCTTTATTTGGTTGTAGGTCCTGTAAGTCCACACTGCTTTCGATAAGAAACTAATTGAAATTTAGCATAACGAAGATAACAACTTACCTTTATTTGAGGTACGCGACTTATTGGAACATAGTAAAATACAAACAAAAAACAACATGAGTACAACTTTGGTCCGGACATAACAACAAGAAATTTCGACACATAGATACCTCATGTTTGTATACATTTTAATGAATTGCTTCCCTTTTTTGTAATGGCATTTGGGCGAGTTTAAAGGGCACAAAACTAAAAAAAAAACGTTTAGGGTTAGGTAGACATTATGCTGGGTCTAGTATGCTTTATATAGGTTCAGTCCAGTGTTCATGCTGTTGAATAAAGTTGGTATTAGGTTAAGTCAAGGTTATGGAATATAATGTCAACTTAAGCCAACACAATGTTACCTTAACCCAACACAATTGTAAATGTACATAATGTCAACTTAAACCAATATAATGTCAACGTAACTCAACATAATGTTAACCTAACGCAACATACTGTTAACTTGATACAGCATAATGTCTTCTTAAAACAACATAATGTTACCTTAACCCAGCATAATGTTAACTCAACGTTACATAATGGTTACTCAATCCAACATAATGTCAACTTAACCGAACATAATTTCAACATAACCCAACACAATGTTAACTTAACCCAACATAATGTTGAGTTGACACAACATAATGTCAACTTATTAAACATATCAGTTAATCACAACAAATGGCAGTTTTGGCGTTCTTTAAGATGAGGTCAAACGTATGGAACGGTATTTAGGTAAAAATTACATCCTTCTTTATGACTGTGTTATGATTCTTTATGGTACTTTCAATTTGTATGTAGACACCTTATCATGCTTGTTGACACTTACATCTTGCCTGATGACCAATGTATATTTACATTCTGCTTAATGGTATCATTCATGTGTACAATTGCAACATTCTTGTTCGTAAATTGCATGCTGGGTATGTGTATGTTGGTTTGTGCAGAGAGACTTGTGCAATAGGTGCAGTGCATAATGGTTTCAAACATTGATGCGTTGAATAAATTAACGCGATGGCAAGATGTGAGTTTCACCCAAGCACAAAGCAACTTACAATCATGCATGATACTATGATGGGAATTGACAGTCGCTCCGAAATGCTACGGACGACTACATAAATTGTTGGCGTATAACGGAAATTTTATGTTAAAGCAGAAGTTGCGCCCCTGTAAGTGATATTTGCTACTGAACCGAAATTAACCGCGTTTTGTAGACGTTATAAGTTTGTCCTAATTTTGAAAGGTAAAGTAGATTATCAACTTAAGAAGGGAAACATTTCATCACTTTCGTCTGGATATGTATTTTATAACTTACTTTGTTCTGTGCATAATTTTACTTTTAGATTTAACCTATACATATTTGTTTCCATCTACATGTATCTACATATCTATGTAAAATTGTTTTCATGTGTTTAGGCCTAAGAAATTCAATTAAGGCTCAAAATAATAATTGAAATAAAGAAAATATTAGACTTTATGATACAAAGTGCACTAAAGTATGTCATGTCGGTGTTAAATATTCTTATTTTTAATTTAAGAAAGTATAATATTAATATGACATGTACTGTATATGGTTCTGTGCTTGTTTCTCATTACTAATGACATTAGCTGGGCAACCAAAATTTGTAAATATATTTTAAGGGTCACGGTGGCGTAGACTAGTGGATATGGTGACCTCCTAGTGATTGCAGCTCGCGGGTTCTATTTCCACTGTGGGATCGTTGGTAAGGTCCTCTCCCAAAGACACCAAGTACTGGTTCTAGTCCCAGGAAACAGGCTCGAGAGCGTTTAAAAAAAGCATTGGGCTTTTGATGCAATCAAGCTAAAATAAATAGGTTTAAACTAAAGATATTTTTCCACGTGGGCAACCTTTTGTAAAAACTAAGTTTCAATCTCTGCTAACTGTTTCAGGGTTTAAATAATTTATTTCTCAGATATGTGATAAAATGTTAAATGTTATTTAATTCCATGTAGGATCAACGCATTGGACCCAGGATGAAAGTCCATGAGGCGAAACGCAAGTGGATCGACCTGAAAGTAAGTTGTATGTGTGTGTTTTCTGTCAATCATTTTTTACACACACAAATAAAAATATTTTATATATATGCCATTCATTTGCAAACCTTTTTACACTTTGTGTAAATTTCATATATCTACATAACTTGTTATTGCTTCTATGATGGTAACAATTATGTTAATTAGTGATACAAATACATTTGAGCGTTATTAAAAATAAATGTTATCTTTATTTGAGTGTCACAAAGGCGAAGGAAAGAAAACAAGACTTAGTAAAAACTGGTGCTGTATGTTTTGTCTAATACATAATTTTGTTAAATAAATACAATGTGAACTATAACATTTATTTACTTGCAGCAACATGTAAAGCATGTAGACAAAGCTTGACGAAAACCCAGGAAGTCATGCTTCAGAAGTCTAGAACCAGAAATGACATCCTCCGGGACATAAACAAAAATCTGGAAGAACTTGTGTCTCTCAAAAACAAATATTTCAACGTTCAAGTATTTCCAGAAATATGAATCTGTATTAACTGAGGTAAAATTGTGTGTATATTGTACTATCTAATGTTATCAATAACTCTAAATAAATGTGAATGTTCTTAATGTTTTATTCATTGAATACACATTCAATTTAAACCGTTATAAAACATCTTACATATTATTATCATAAATATTTCCCAAGAAATACTAATAAATTGCACTGGTACATAACAGTTTTAACAGTTGCTAAAAACTTATTATTAAACAGAGCATCATATTAAGGGTATCTTTCAGTAAGGCATTCTTACATTAAGCAAATATATTTATTTACAGGTAAGCTTTTAGTTTTTCATGACAATAAAATCCTTATTTATATACTGCAAACTTTATATAATTTGGTAAAAATACATTTTAAAGCACACTTGTTATGCCCCCGGTAGGGTGGCATATAGCAGTTGAACTGTCCGTCTGTGCGTCCGTCCGAAAACTTTAACATTAGCCATAACTTTAGCAATATTGAAGATAGCAACTTGATATTTGGCATGCATGTGTATTTCATGGAGCTGCATATTTTGAATGGTGAAACGTGCCAAATGATAAATATAAATTTTATTTCAAAGCAGCGCAGTAGGGGAGATTGTGTTTCTTACAAACACATCTCTTGTTAATTTCACTTTGAAAATTCTCAGTACTGATCTCTAATACCCATTGAGCTGATGGACAGTGGGTAATAAATCACTTGAAAAAGTGTTCGACATGTGAAAAAGTACCTTCAGTTTGTTTATGTGCAAAAGTAACATCAGTATNCAACAATCATCAAGTATAAACGAATAGACAACACGCATGTTGGAATTGTCATGAAGCATATTAGAATAAACATCAGGCATAATGTAAATATTCACCATGAATGATGTAATGATGCAACAATCATCAAGTATAAACGAATAGATAACAAGCATGTTGGAATTGTTATGCAGCATATTAGAATAAACATCAGACAGAATGTAAATATTCACCATGAATGATGTAATGATGTAACACTCATCAAGTATAAACGAATAGACAACACGCATGTTGGAATTGTCATGAAGCATATTAGAATAAACATCAGGCATAATGTAAATATTCACCATGAATGATGTAATGATGCAACAATCATCAAGTATAAACGAATAGATAACAAGCATGTTGGAATTGTTATGCAGCATATTAGAATAAACATCAGACAGAATGTAAATATTCACCATGAATGATGTAATGATGTAACACTCATCAAGTATAAACGAATAGACAACAAGCATGTTGGAATTGTTATGAAGCATATTAGAATAAACATCAGGCATAATGTTAATATTCACAATGAATGATGTAATAATGCAACAATCATCAAGTATAAACGAATAGACAACACGCATGTTGGAATTGTCATGAAGCATATTAGAATAAACATCGTGCATAATGTAAATATTCACCATGAATGATGTAATGATGCAACAATCATCAAGTATAAACGAATAGATAACAAGCATGTTGGAATTGTTATGCAGCATATTAGAATAAACATCAGACAGAATGTAAATATTCACCATGAATGATGTAATGATGTAACACTCATCAAGTATAAACGAATAGACAACAAGCATGTTGGAATTGTTATGAAGCATATTAGAATAAACATCAGGCATAATGTTAATATTCACAATGAATGATGTAATAATGCAACAATCATCAAGTATAAACGAATAGACAACACGCATGTTGGAATTGTCATGAAGCATATTAGAATAAACATCGTGCATAATGTAAATATTCATCATGAATGATGTAATGATGCAACAATCATCAAGTATAAACGAATAGATAACAAGCATGTTGGAATTGTTATGCAGCATATTAGAATAAACATCAGACAGAATGTAAATATTCACCATGAATGATGTAATGATGTAACACTCATCAAGTATAAACGAATAGACAACACGCATGTTGGAATTGTCATGAAGCATATTAGAATAAACATCAGGCATAATGTAAATATTCACCATGAATGATGTAATGATGCAACACTCATTAAGTATAAACGAATAGACAACAAGCATGTTGGAATTGTCATGAAGTATATTAGAATAAACATCAGACAGAATGTAAATATTCACCACGAATAATGTAATTGTTACTTAAATACCGTTCCATACAAACGAGTATAACGTTGTTCGTTTCACACACTTATATTTGTTAAATGATGATTGCAGATATTGAAGACGTTCGTTGATAGGCATGTACAGTAACATTTTGGACGACTCTGTTTAATAGATTGGCATGATCTTCGTTGCACTGTACATATCGAAGCATATTTGTGCTAGTAAAACGTGTTTGATAAATCGGTACCATATGTTCACAACTGTTAAAAAGAATGCCGAAGTTATAAGCTAATATAGTTCTTCGTTCAGATTTATTTCGTGGTATTTGATCTTGATATATATGCTATACAATTCGCAGCTGTTTATGCTCTAGCCGTTTAGTTTTTCCCCTACATTAATTATTGCAGACACACATATCAAAAGCGATCTTAGTTAAACCGACAGTTGGCAAGGGCTCTAATAAACGTGTCCATGTAGTACATTTAATAATTTTTAAATTATGTTAGATTAAGTTATATACGACAATAAAATTAACAAAGACACCAAGTATTGACCACCGATTTCCTATATTAACCAAATATCTCGATTATGAAACGGTGCACCTCAAAAAATTACGCTATTTGTTTTTGCTTAATTCAGGTTAAATCCTCAAAGTTATAACACAACCAGTACAGTTTTGAGGTTTACGACACGGCAAAGAAGTAAATCAAAAAGAAATCAAGTGCGTGTGTATCGAAAGTACGCTGATGTGACATAGATGTCCAATACAAGGGATTAGTGAGGACATAATGCGATTAACAACAAACATGTCTTCAACACCATACTCTGCAGTGCAGATATATAATAAAGGATAACACCAGTGATGGCTAATAATGAAGCTTAATTCTAGATGTATTTGTGCAGTATGTGCTGTGGTGATATCGTTGCTACTGATAATATGTATATGGTCTCCGCACACCACTCGATTTAATGCAAGCATCGTGTGGCAACTGCAGCAGAATAAACAGCCATTCGATATTCGTGTGTTCAATTGGTCTGTGACAGGAAAACACAAATTTACATCACATCATATTTTTCAGTGCAGATATATAATAAAGGATAAAACCTGTGATAGCTAAAAATGAAGCTGAATTCTAGATGTATTTGTGCAGTATGTGCTGTGGTGATATCGGCGCTACTGATGATATGTATATGGTCTCCGCACACCACTCAATTTAATGCAAGCATTGTGTGGCAACTGCAGCGGAATAAACAGCCATTCGATGTGTGCGTGTTCAATAGGTCTGTTACAGGAAAACACACATTTACGTCACACGTTGACACGAGAGAACGAATTGTTAAACACGAGTTTTGCAATGGGAATTTCATAGGATTCGACAATCGTTTTGCTCTCTTAAGAAATGTGCTGATCGACCCTAGGAAAGGTTTGGGGCGCTCGGGTGGGGAGAAAATTACAGATGTGTTGTACCAAGACGAAGACGATGAATATTATACACTTATGAGGGGGTACTTCACTATACCTTGTATTGCGAAAAATGAAAAAGTGACATACGAATTCAACGGGATAAGCCATCTTAATAAATGGATAAATGCCTTAAAATTAAGTGCTCACTCGGTGAGAAGTATACAACGTGTAAAATTATATACCATTGCTGTTCAAAGATACGAATATGCAAACCTGTATCATACGATGACTGACTTATACAATGCATTCTATATTCTACAAGTCTTAAAGATCCGTGCAGACAATGTAATGATTTTGCTTCTGGATGGTCATCCATTTGGAGCCCTAGACAGTACATGGGGGACATTATTCAATGAATTCCGACGAGCCAGTGATTTAAAAAGCTCGGTCACCTTCGACAATATGATATGGTCACCTGTTGGTTATGACAGCCCGCTCAATAAACATTCCTTAGCGCATGTTCCTAAACTAGAAGAATTCAGACAATTCGTCCTTCGCCGCCACAATATTAAAGCAGACGACATACTTCAGTGTAATAATCTTACGATGTTGTTTCTATGGCGACGAGATTATCTGGCCCATCCTAGAAATCCATCTGGGATGATCCCTAGAAAAATAAAAAATGAACAAGAACTTATGGAAGCAAGCCGGCGCCATTTTGCTAACCATACTATACGTGGTGTTCAAATAGATTTGCTGGAAATGACGGATCAACTTAAAATGGTGTCCCAGACAGATATTTTGATTGGAATGCACGGTGCAGGTTTGTCCCACATTCTTTTTCTACCGGGGCACGCGGGACTAATTGAATTAAAGCCTATTCATGGATCAACCGAAAATAAACATTTCCAGGCAATGGCAAGATGGCGTCGTTTGCATTACATGTGCTGGCGAAACACTGATAGTTTCAAAGAACTGCCTTCGGGTTATACAATTGTTGACCTTGACAGTGTGGTCAATTTAATTAAGAACATGGTGGAGAACATGTGCGAATAAAGCAAAATAACGTTTTTCCAAACACGGCTATTGGAAATCAAGTCAAATAATTCATAATTACGGTTTTGAAACAGTAATCAGTTAAACATTACTATGTTAAAACTTTGTAAAATAAAACTTAAACAAGTTGTCGACGTGACACGTCTTTGAACCGTTTAAACCAGACTTTTTTATTATGCGCATAAGCATACGGTCGTGAATATTATTTCCCTGAAACTAATTTTATAATGACGTTTTTAAAATGAGTCACGCAACTTGATTTTACACAGACCGCTATGTTGCCATGCTATAGAATCACTAGTATAAAAACTTATTTTCGTGCATGTCCTAAGAGGATGTTCCAGCCCCATGCTCACTACAGTATTAACAGTGCTATGCGAAGTGTTGCATGATTATGAGGATTATAACTTTCTCGTTCGCTGCGTTAACATGCGTGATGTGGCGTTCACACGAGACTTAACGATTGTACAGTATTTACAGTACTATGCCAGGTGAGGCTTTTAGGGGATTATAACTTTCTCGTTCGCTGCGTTAACATGCGTGATGTTGCGTTCACACGAGACATAACGATTGTACAGTATTTACAGTGCTATGAAAGGTGAGGCGTTTTAGGGGATTATAACTTTCTCGTTCGCTGCGTTAACATGCGTGAATTGACGTTCACACGAGACTTAACGATTGTACAGTATTTACAGTGCTATGCAAGGTGAGGCGTTTTAGGGGATTATAACTTTTTCTCGTTCGCTGCGTTAACATGCGTGATGTGGCGTCGTGAGTAGCAGACGGCAACTAAACCGCTGTCAAACATCGCAGTATGTACATTGTATTTAAGCAACAGGCCGTACACAATTAATTCTATATATTATAAAGTACACAGACCATTGTGAAAGTTTATAATGTTTTATTTTCCGTGTAAAAGTCTTTTGTTCGTAGTATTGCTTAAGTCTAACGATTAAATAAAAACTATCCGATTGAATGTACCTTAATCGGTAAACTTAGTTTTTTACCGAGTTGAATGCTTTTTACTTATTTTGGTTGTTCACATGTCAATATGTTACGATTTGTGTAACATTTCTTGGGCTTTAATCATATCACCGTTACATGAGAAGGTTGCTTTCGGGATCACCTAATTTTACTTAAATTATAATCCTAAAAACGTGTAATGACTATCCAGGTGTATGCACATATTACGATGATTCAATTGTTTTCATGGACTCAACATGGGACCTTAAAATTGCGTTAGCGCAGTATGATACTTAGATTCTCTTTGTGTCATGTATTTGAATAAAGGGGTTGTATCGACATAACCTGTTTGATGAAAACAATCGCGTGATCATTAGGAACAATTTTCAGTGATGTTAATGAAATCATATGCAAGCAGGCGTCGCTTTCGTACGACACGCTTTACGTCGATCGTATCAAGTACACACATGATCACCCACCGCCCGGGCCTGTACCGGAAATGCCAAACNATAATGTCCAAATATTTATTACAATACGAGGTTATCAAATAAGCTTTTGCCCGTAAATTAGGTAGCACCTATTATCATATTAAGCACAACCTGGGACTTTTTCAGTAGCCGACAATGACCAATCAAGCCTTAACAAGGGATAGTTATGGATAATTAAATGAAAGAGGCAAGACAGTATAGCCGTACTCTGAAATTATTTATTTTTACATCCTTTTTGCATTTACACAAGATGAACTGTTAGCTGTGTGTATGAACTCATAAAATCTCAGAGCATTTAAAAAGAAATAATGATACAAAAAAATGCAAATCCGAAGACATTTCATATCCGACCACTGTTCTTATAATCAAAATGCAAGTGAACACTGTTCCCCTACCGAAAATCGAGGATTAAAACTATATATTTTCATTTCAAAATTTGACTTACCAATAGCCGGCTTTTCTTTGCTTATTGTCAACGATGCCATCGACAAATCTTGACGAATTGCGAAAATATTTCGTCACCCGGCGAGGTGGATTGCAGATTTCACGATCAAGTAATTTTTTAAAGGGATTGTAGATTGTATCTTCAGAATATAAACGTTGCTTTGGGAAATATTACAGGAAAATGAAGTTTGTTTGAGTCTTTTATTGTGGTCAATATTTTGAAATATTTATGTCATACTTTACGTTCAAAAACATGAGCTGACACTATTTCTTTGTATGATAACTCTGTTACCTAAACAAATGTTATGCATTTCGGATTTCGGATATTTTGTATTTTGAAATTATTGGGGACAACATTTTAGAAAGCTGCTGCATTAAACCATTATTTATGTAAATAAACATGATGTGTACTTGTATTAATAAACAGGGATCTAGCATACTCTAACCCTGTATTCCCACACGTCGGCTATTCTCACTTATGCCTCCTTTCTTTCATTTACAAACAAATATGCACGACCGAACCTACCTACATGTGTAAGATTTCAAGATTTGAATTTTCACAACTTCAGGATTTTTTGTGGTACTTTTCCAAATATGGGCGAAAAGAAACACTGCTGTTAAATGTGCAAGAAAACATTTCTAGATACCAGTATCCATCGATGCCACCAAGGTAATTAAATATCCAAAAATGATGGAACGTCATTAGAAGCCCCATTCTTTTTCCGGTAAAGGTCAGGAGTCTTGATATACTGTAGGGTTGACCTAACTGAGGGATGAGACAGCCACTGGGTCTCAAACAATTTAAAATCTAAAAAACCATATGGTCATTAAAACTATGTACAGGCTTTGGCTGATTACGCTGTCCTAGAGGGTGAGGCTCTGAGCTGGGCCAGAGCAGTCTTAAACCCTTCTAGGCAGGTGGAGTCAGTGACAAGGATCGGCAGATGGTTCCACTGGCTTATCGTTCTGGGATAGAACGAGTTATTGTAGACAGTGGATTGTGAGGTTGCCTGCTGCAATCTTGATTTTCCTCTAGTTCTCGTGTCGCTCCGTGATAGGATAGGACCGGGATCTACATCTACAAGGTGATGTTGTATCTTGTAAAGGAGGGTCAGACGAAGGTCCTGTCTTATCTCCTGTAGGGGTCGCCATCCAAGTCCTTGAGCATATGTGACACACAGCCTGGTGATCTGTCCCAGTGGTTGTTGTGAACAAACCTAGCACCTCTTCTCTGGACTTGTTCGAGCTGGTTGATGTCTCTGGCCTGGTAAGGGTCCCATGCAGCTGCTGCATAGTTGAGGGTTGGTACAATATGGGAGTGGTAGGTTCTTCTTTAAAAATTTTCTTATATCTCCCCCATAGACACCGAGTACTGGTTCTAGTCCCAGGAAACCAACTCTAGAGCATTTCAAATAAGCCCTAGGCTTTTAGTGCAATCAAGCTAAAATAACATGCTCCAACAAGACCTAAACAACCTCCAGATCTGGGAAGAAGACTGGCAGATGGCCTTTAATCCGGACAAGTGCGAAGCAATCCACATCACTAGGAAGAAAAACCCAATCAAATCTACACACAGCATCCATGGAATCAACCTAAAGTCAACCAACTCTGCCAAATACCTTGGTGTAACAATCAGCCACGACCTTAACTGGGGAACCCACATAGACAACATCACCAAGAAAGCCAACTCAACCCTCTCTTTTCTCCGTCGAAACATCAAGCCAGGATCATCAGACTCCAAATCAAATGCCTTTACTACATACGTTCGCCCCATCATAGAAATTGCCTCATCAGTCTGGTCTCCACATCAAGTCAACCAATCCAAAGAGCTGGAGATGGTCCTACGCAGAGCAGCTGGCTTCGTAAAGAACGACTACTCCACTACAAGCAGCGTGTCTACCATGCTCCAGGACTTGAACTGGAACACCTTACAACACTGGCACAACGTATCAAGATGTACCATGCTATACTAAATACAGAACAACCTTGTTGATATCCCCCCTGGACCATTTCTTCATCCTTCTAGAACCACCACACAAGGTCACAACCAGCGCTTCAGACAGATCCAGTGTAGTAGTACCTGTTACAAGAGCAGCTTCTTTCCTGCCACCATCATCCTGCGGAACAGCCTCACACAGAGCACAATAGACCTGTTGACACCTGAGTCCTTCCGGGCTTCACTGGCATCACACCCCTTCTAAACAAGATTCCTGTTGTTTTTAACCTTGTACATAGAGAGACACCTATCGTCTTTTTAAAGTCCGACCTGTGTCTGCTGCATACGCACAGTTTTAACTTCATTGCGAGAATACTCTAGTCAGAGGGATGCAATTACTGAAGATGATGAAATAGGTTAAAACTTAATCTATCTTGAAATTAAATTTCACATTGAAATGTGGTCATCTTCTTCACTTTTTTAAATTTTTGTGTTTGTCTGCTAGTAGGTGTTTTGATCAGACATTATTAAATTTTGTTAAAATTCTTTTGTTGCACACACCTTTTTAAATAGATTATTTTTGCAGTTAATTTTATGTTTCAAAGTCCCTTTTTTAAAACATATATACCTGCAGTAATTGATTGATTAATTTGGGGCCCAAATTCGGCCCCATTTCCCCAATTTCAAAGTTGTATAATTGAGCCCTATAATATCTTTAAAATTCCTCTCTAAATGCAAGCTCTATTTTTGAAGATACGACAAAGTTAGGATGAAAATTGACTCAAGTTAGAGTCAATTGTTTAATCTGGGCAATTTTTATAAAACCAAGTTTTAGCACTGTTTAATGAGGCATTTGTAGCAAAGCATAAAATAAATGTTTTATAACAAAACAGGCGATCATGCTTTTTATATCTTAAAAAAAAAACAATTAACCTTTTGACTCAAACTTCCCCCATCTGAAGTGCCCTCTGTGTATTCCTCAAAGATCAGTAAGGTTCTTTCCACTCTAGGATCAACGTGGATGGCTTGCTCGTTTATTTTCCGTATGAATACATCTACCCAGAACAATACATGTACATGCTGGAGCTGAAAAAGACACTCGATGCAAAGGTCAGTATAAAGTCGTCAGCAGCAACTTATTGAGCTGGGTTCTGGGAAAATCAGGCTTAATGCATGTGCGTTAAGTGTCGTACCACATTGGTCTTACAAGCTGATCAGGGATGTCACTTTCGGCTTTTATTGTATTTTTCTTTTAAGGAAATCTCTTGTAAGCAAAAATCCAGTTAAGGCCGAAAATGTTGACCCTGATATGTCTGTGGGGACTGCACAGGCTAATCAGGGAAGACACTTAATGCACATGCATTAAGAAATTTTTTTCCAGAACAAGACAAAATAAAAACCTGATAAACAGTCTCTCTAGCAATAGGTCTGATAGACATGTTTTGATTAACATTGTAGCTAGACTTTCACAAACAATTAGTGGTCTTTGTTGTGTAAAACATTGACTTTATCTTAACCCTTTTAGCGCTGGAACCGAATTTTAAAGGCCTTTGCAAACAGTTTGGATCCAGATGAGACGCCAAACTGTTTGCTATTCTGATAGTATTCTTTGAGAAAAAATCGAAGAAAATGCTAAATTTTAGAAATTCAGCAGACAATATTTTAGCAGACGACAAATTTCCCAGCATGCAAAGGGTTTACATCTAGCTGCACAGCTCTTGCAGTCTTGAGATTGGCCTCTTGCCACCTGGCTTGCTTTGTAATAAATCTGGCAAAGATTGGTACATTCAAAGTTTTGTGTCATTTTCCAGAGAATGGTGATTTGGTTTATCAGGCATATGACTATTTCCCCAGGGTCACTGTGTTCTGGAGATGCCATCAGGGACTGGGAAGACAGTGTCACTCCTCTCACTTGTTGTCGCCTATATAAAGGTATGCTTTTCTGGAAGACAAACTCTTAGAGTATTTCAAACCGGTTTGGTCTTTCATTTCTTCTGTAAATATTGTCAAATCATTAGTATTCTTGGGAAATTATTTTTTGTTGATTTCGTGTGTTGATCAATCCACCAATTTAACACAAACACATTGGAAATCAACATTTTTATGCAAACTCCTCTTCTTTTTTTACAAAATCAGAAATCCATTAATTTACGTGACCACGAAAGTTCTTTTTTTAACCACGAAATTTCATGCCCACAAATATCAATGATATTTCAGTAATTATAAGAGATCTATGTTAAAATAGCAGCTTTGACTTTTTTAAATTTTTAATGTAAAATAAACACATTGTTACACATTTCTGACATTTACTCTTGATCATATTGTAAGTATTATTAGAATATTTAATAGGAAGAAAATGTCTTGTTGGGACCTGTCCTAAAAGAGAACATATAAACATTGATTTTCTTTATGGGAAATTCTTTCTTCTTCAGAACAATCCCAATGATGTCAACAAAATGATCTACTGCTCCNGGAAAAAAAATCGAAGAAAATGCTTATTTTAGAAATTCAGCAGACAACAATTTTAGCAGACGACAAATTTCCCAGCATGCAAAGGGTTAAGTCCGGTTTATCCAGAGCGAGGCTCAAATATGTGTAGCTTGTTACCATTTTTGATGACAGACCATTCTGAGTCACTATTGATCTATTTAATTGTTGAACTTAATGTTCAATATTTCCGTAGTTGCCAATTTTGTTTAAAGACCGTTTATTCCAAATAAATTGAAGTGTTTGCTGAGGTTAAACTGATTTTAGAATGTCATTACTGTAAAATGGCCAGTAATTACAACTTTGTCTTTGACAGGTTGTAGAAGAATTGAAGACTTTGATGGAATATTATGAACAAGAGACTGGCGAAAAACAGAATATTGTTGGTCTTGCTTTGTCATCGAGGAAAAACCTATGTATCCATCCAAGGGTATGTACCTACATCTTTATGAATCTTAGGGGACTCTTCACTGATTGGCAAACGGAAAATACTATTGGTCATAAGGTCTTAAAAGGATACTAAAACATACATAAAAGAAGTTAAAAACCAATTCAGAAACAAATATACCGAGTGTTTTTTTATGGACAAACATTTATTGAAATGTGGTAGATTTAAATTAAAGCATTTGCAATTTTTTTTTCCTGGATATTTTCAAAATATTTTAATTAAGGTATTTTACTTTCTGGTAGCAACCAATGCAAACGATTCTTAGAACCAGTCAGCGGTATCCCAAAATTACAGCTCCCGGTAAGAACATTCGTACCCAGTAAAGTTGAGATATAAAGCGAATATTAATATGAAATAAACACTAATTACTTTCTTACTGATGTGGCTGGAAAGTATAAAACGGCGAAAAACACCTGTCTCGTCGCGGATGTTGCCATTTTGATTGTCAGGTGATTATCCCTTCTGAGAGTACTAGTGTTTTATATTGCTGTTTAAAATGACTTGTTATGTATAAAAAAAAAAAATCACAAAAGAATCTTTACTTTTAACTGAAAGTTTTAACGTATGTTTTCATTAGACGGGTTTTAATTAAGTTGTTGTTTTATTATATTAAGAATTGTTAAACATTGTGAACAACAACATAATAAAAGTAAACCCTACAAAGGGTATTTTCTATCGTATGGTTTAAGAAGAATGAGGTCCGGTAAAATCTGGTGAGGTCCAGTAAATTTTAAAAGTTATCCGACCTCATGTCCAGTAAGATTTTTTTGTCTCTGAGTTTTTGAACAAAAAAAAGCACACATTATTAGTGACCACATAATCTGATTTTTTTTGGATTATATAAAGGTGTGCGTATAAAGGTGTGCTTACAAAGGTGTGTTGATAAAGGTTTGCTGATAAAGGTGTGTTGATAAAGGTGTGCTTACAAAGGTGTGTTGATAAAGTTGTGCTTATAAAGGTGTGCTTACAAAGGTGTGTTGATAAAGGTGTGCTGATAAAGGTGTGTTGATAAACTTTAGCTTATAAAGGTGTGTTGATAAAGGTGTGCTGATTAAGGTGTGTTGATAAAGGTGTGTTGATAAAGGTGTGCTTACAAAGGTGTGTTGATAAAGTTGTGCTTATAAAGGTGTGTTGATAAAGGTGTGTTGATAAAGGTTAGCTTATAAAGGTGTGCTTATAAAGGTGTGCTTACAAAGGTGTGTTGATAAAGGTGTGCTGATAAAGGTGTGTTGATAAAGGTTTGCTTATAAAGGCTTGTTGATAAAGTTGTGCGGATAAAGGTGTGCTGATTAAGGTGTGTTGATAAAGGTGTGTTGATAAATGTGTGCTTATAAAGGTGTGTTGATAAAGTTGTGCGGATAAAGGTGTGCTGATAAAGGCCCATGTCCCACCATAGCTGTGTATAAACCTCGAATTACAATTTGGAATTTTTGTAATTTTTGTTCGATTGGGAAAGTGCCATTTACAGGTACTTTATAAAGAAGGAAAACAATCGCTGTGACAAAGGCCTTTGGCAGGCCCGAGATGTGTATAAACCTAAAATAATCATGTATGTGTCAACACAGGCATCGGCTGAAAAGGAAGGTACATCAGTGGATGCAGAGTGTCAGAAGATGACTGTGTCCTACATGAGGAAGAAACACACTCAGGATGATTCTGTGCCGACCTGCGATTTCTTTGAGGTCTTGTTGAGTAATTTTCTTTGTATGCCGCAATTTTATGAAGTAGTTTTTGAGAGTCTGAGGTAAAAATTCATCATATCATTTAAAAAAACTATTTTGAAATTGGATTGAACAGTTGTGCTTACTACATTTCTAGGAAATCTTAACTGGTATGAGGATAGTACAAAACGATCGTACTAGTAAATTAGCCTCGCTCTTGAAAAACTTGGTTTAATGCATATGATAATCAGGGGCAACACTTTCCATCTCTTCTTATCAAAAAGGCAATTAAGACCAAAAGTGTCTTCCTTTTTAAGGCCTGTGTGCACTGCACTGGCTACTCTGGGACAGCACTTTACACACATGCATAATTAAGCCCAGTTTTCCCAGAGCCTCTCGAAATAAAGTTATTAAAAAATCCATAGCAAAACTGGACACTTTTAATGCAATTATACTCTTTTTTTTAACATTCATAATATAAATATAGATGGCAACGTGATAAACTGCTTCTTAATTATCCCCCGCCATTGGCGGAGGGATATTGTTTTGGCGTTGTCCGTCNCATCATCACCACCACCACCATCACCACCACAAAACGTATTCACACAATGGCTGCCACTACAAATGACAGCCCATATGGGGGGCATGCATGTTTTATAAACAGCCCTGGTTACTATAAGCTTACAGCTGTCCAGAGCCATATCTTGGAAGTGCTTATGCGGTTTATATTGAAACTTGGTATGAGTATATATATGGATAAGAGGATGATGCACGCAAAATGGCATTGTTCATCATCTGTTAATAACGGAGTTTTGGCCCTTTGTATCTTGAAAAAATGCTTTTTACTATAAGCATACAGCTGTCCGGAGCCATATCTTGCAAGTGCTTTGGCAGATTTCATTGAAACTTGGTATGAGTATACTTGGTGTGAGTGTATATATAGATAAGCAAAAACCCATCACAGGTACAAATGAGTTTAAAAATAAATGACAAAAGGCACAACCCTTCACTTATACCTTTTTCTTTTAGTTCTACACCCATCCATAAACAAAATTTATTTGGCGGGGGATATCAATTCAACAAATTTGCTTGTTATTATTAATAAAGTATTTGGTATTTATTTATTACTAGTGCCTCTCAATGTCGTGCCACCAACAACAAGGACCACACTGGAAATAAGGATATTGCTCTATTTTTGTGTAATCCTTGGCATGGTGTGCATGCCATAGTGCATTCTATGCAAGTACTTTTCAATTATGATTGTTTTTTTACTTCATATTGTTTTATGTACATGTTGTTTTAATGCGTTGTGTGTATGTATGCTATCTCCGAAATAAATCTATCTTGCTTTTTCAGGACAAAATACAAGATCTAAGGAGGAATAGATTGAGCAGCCTTCTGAAAATGCATCTCAACAGCATAGGTAAATTCTTTTTTAGGTTCTGGAAATAATATACATGTTAAATAGCTATGCACTGTGAAGATGTGAAGATAGTGGTAGCACAGTAAATAATTTAAACTGCACCATGTCATGGTCTAGTTAAGCCAATAGTGGCTAAGTCAACATAAATATTCTGACTTAACAAAAAAGACATATTGTTTCAGATATAAAGAATTGTAAAAAAAAAATCATTGATTGTTTATGACAGACAATCTGATTTTTACTAGTATGTCCAACTAGTTTCTTGTCATGTTTAATTCAACGCCAACAGTTGTTTTACTTAAAATGAAGTGATATAAGATTCTTTTTGCATGATTTCTAATTAAACACAAGTATGAAATAAGCTTAAAAAACATAAATATTAGTACTGTCAAACTTTTTAACACAGTTGTGCTTTAGCATGAGTAATGTTATGTCAACAGCATAAACAATATTTTGAGCTCAGCTGTTTTCAAAGAAAACCAGAGGTATTGTCATAGCCAGCTCGCCGTCGGGTGTCTGCCGTCCGCTTCGTGCTAAAAGCTTACATTGGCTCTTAAAGCAAAGTGCTTCCACCTACAACTTTGAAACTTCAAATTGTAACCGATTTCTCCCCACGGTCAGTTAGCGCATGGCCCAAAACAACATGGATCAGTTTGGGCAATTTATCAGCGGTAGTTTTGCGGCAACCAGTCCACGTTGAAATTGTGAACGATTATTAAATCCAAAATGAGTCGATTATCTTCTTCTAAATTTTATTTCACAATCACTCTTAACACTTTAATTCAAGAAATACACTTAGAGCTTACACTAAGAAATACTCTAAAATTACACTATTATGATGAGAAATAACACGTATATAAGACTACACTTTTAAAGCACAAGTTTTCAACAACATATATTTAAGGCATCCATCCGTTTCCCCGTCCTCCGTTCACCCTTTCAATCCTTTAAACCCCCTTTATATACTATTCCAATAAGCAAATTTCTGACATTTGCAATTTGTATGCAAATTTCTGGAAATACGCAAATTTCTGGGAATTTTCAGAAGTGACCATGGCAAATAGCAGAAGTAAGATTTATAGCATTTTAATAGCAGAAGTATGATTTATAGCATTTAGCAGAAGTAAAATTTATAGCAATTTGCAGAAATAAGATTTATGGCAATTGGCACAAATTATGAGGTATGTGAGTTACCACTCACAGGAGAGATGGCCGTAACACCTGGTATTTCTCAAATGTGTGTGAGACCAGCAATTAGACTAGATCATAATTAAATGGCCAAAATAAGCTTAGCAAAAAAATGCAACAATATGTAGATGCACCTTGATGAGTTCTACACGCCACTCCCATTTTTGGGTCACTAGGTCAAAGGTCACGGTCACTGTGACCTCTAATATAAAATTTCAACATAGGCTCTAAAATCCAAGTGCTTCTACCTACAACTTTTAAACTTCATATCTAGATGCACCTTGATCAGTTCTACACGCCACACCCATTTTTTGGTCACTCGGTCAAAGGTCAAGGTCACTTTGACCTCTAATATAAAACTTTAACATAGGCTCTAAAATCAAAGTGCTTCCACCTACAACTTTAAAACTTAACATGTAGATGCACCTTGATCATTTCTACACGCCACACCAAGTCCTTTACCATGAATGGCACTTGATGTACTCCATGAATGACCTCTTATTGCAGCAAATGCGAAGGTAGATAATGACTCACCAGAAATTAAGAAGAAGGAGAAAAAGAAGAAGACAGAGGAAAATGATACTGGAAGGAGTTACGATGATTAAATGATGTATCTTTCATAAATGTGATAAAATCTATAAACACATTTACAATTAGAGTGCCTTTCTGTGGCATCGCTGAACTATTTTATTTTATTTTTCTATTTTTTTCATATTATGAAATTCATTACTCAATTGCCCATTTTAAATCACCGTCTGAACATATTCTCCCAGTTGAGAGGACATGTTTCGCACAGTGCTTGTATTCAAGCTCAATAGTGATTTTCATTTTAAAATTATAGTGATATGAATGGCAGTCTTTACAACTGACTCCACATGTTGCCGTCTATGGAAGGGTTTATCCGCCACCCATTCATGTTGCAAAATGACAATTACATATTGCTTAATGACAATTGTAGTTTACTTTATGTCAACACCATGTTGATATATTACAATTGGTAATACCCGCGAGTACATGCATGTTGCTAAATGACAATTGCATTTTGCTTTGTTTTATTTGTTTCAAAATAACTACGTCTTCCTTGCGTCTTCATGTTTTTTTTCTATCAGTTAGTGTCATAATAATTGCATACTTCGTTTTAATGTTTACTCGATGTATGCAAATCATGTATTCTTGCAAGTAAATGTAAAAATGAATCATTTCTGTTAAAATGTTCATGTGCTTATCTTCTTGTTGCTGAACTATTATCATTTCAATACTTAGAAATGCGTGAAAAGGCATATTTATTGAAAGTTTGACTAAGCGAAATGAATAAGCATAAGGCAGCAGCTCACATGAAGTAAGCCGAATGCCGACTGCANTTTCCACTCTCCATTCTTGTATCCTAAATGTGTAGTTTCCACTCTCCATTCTTGTATCCTAAATGTGTAGTTTCCACTCTCCATTCTTGTATCCTAAATGTGTAGTTTCCACTCTCCAGTATTGTATCCTTAATGTGTAGTTTCCCCTCTCCATTCTTGTATCCTAAATGTTTAGTTTCCTCTCTCCATTCTTGTATAATAAATGTGTAGTTTCCTCTCCATTCTTGTATCATAAATGTGTAGTTTCCTCTCTCCATTCTTGTATCCTAAACATGAAGTTTCCTCTCTCCATTCTTGTATCCTAAATGTGAAGTTTCCACTCTCCATTCTTGTATCCTAAATGTGTAGTTTCCACTCTCTATTCTTGTATCCTAAACATGAAGTTTCCTCTCTCCATTCTTGTATCCAAAATGTGTAGTTTCCTCTCTCCATTCTTGTATCTTTAATGTGTAGTTCCCACGTTCCATTCTTGTATCATAAATGTGTAGTTTCCTCTCTCCATTCTTGTATCCTAAATGTGTAGTTTCCTCTCTCCATTCTTGTATCCTAAATGTGTAGTTTCCACTCTCCATTCTTGTATCCTAAATGTGTAGTTTTCACTCTCCATTCTTTTATCCTAAATGTGTAGTTTCCACTCTCCATTCTTGTATCCTAAATGTGTAGTTTCCTCTCTCCATTCTTGTATCATAAATTTGTAGTTTCCTCTCTCCATTATTATATCCTAAATGTGTGGTTTCCACTCTCCATTCTTGTATCCTAAATGTGTAGTTTCCTCTATCCATTCTTGTATCTTTAATGTTTAGTTTCCACTCTCCATTCTTGTATCCTAAATGTGTAGTTTCCACTCTCCATTCTTGTATCCTTAATGTGTAGTTTCCTCTCTCTATTCTTGTATCCTAAATGTGTATTTTCCTCTCTCCATTCTTGTATCATAAATGTGTAGTTTTCACTCTCCATTCTTGTATCCTAAATGTGTAGTTTCCTCTCTCCATTCTTGTATCCTAAATGTTTAGTTTCCTCTCTCCTTCTTGTATCATAAATGTGTAGTTTCCTATCTCCATTCTTGTAATTTAAATGGGTAGTTTCCTCTCTCCATTCTTGTATCCTAAACATGAAGTTTCCTCTCTCCATTCTTGTATCCTAAATGTGTAGTTTCCACTTTCCGTTCTTGTATCTTTAATGTGTAGTCTCCACGTTCCATTCTTGTATCATAAATGTGTAGTTTCCGCTCTCCATTCTTGTATCCTAAAAGTGTAGTTTCCTCTCTCCATTCTTGTATCCTAAATGTGTAGTTTCCACTGTCCATTCTTGTATCCTAAATGTGTAGTTTCCACTCTCCATTCTTGTATCCTAAAAGTGTAGTTTCCACTCGCCATTCTTGTATCCTAAATGTGTAGTTTCCACTCTCCATTCATGTATAATTAATGCTTAGTTTCCTATCTCCATTCTTGTATCATAAATTTGTAGTTTCCACTCTCCATTCTTGTATCCTAAATGTGTAGTTTCCACTCTCCATTCTTGTATCATTAATGTGTAGTTTCCTCTCTCCATTCTTGTATCCTAAATGTGTAGTTTCCTCTCTCCATTCTTGTATCATAAATGTGTTGTTTCCACTCTCCATTCTTGTTTCCTAAATGTGTAGTTTCCACACTCCATTCTTGTATCCTTAATGTGTAGTTTCCTCTCTCCATTCCTTATCCTAAATGTTTAGTTTCCTCTCTCCTTCTTGTATCATAAATTTGTAGTTTCCTCTCTCCATTCTTGTATCTTAAATGTGTAGCTTCCTCTCTCCATTCTTGTATCCTAAACATGAAGTATCCTCTCCATTCTTGTATCCTAAATGTGTAGTTTCCACTATCCATTCTTGTATCTTTAATATGTAGTTTCCATGTTCCATTCTTGTATCATAAATATGTATTTTCCTCTCTCCATTCTTGTATCATAAATGTGTTGTCTTTCTCTCCATTCTTGTATCCTCAATGTTAAGTTTCCTCTCTCCATTTTGTATCATAAATTTATAGTTTCCACTCTCCATTCCCATATCATAAATGTGTAGTTTCCTCTCTCCATTCTTGTATCCTTAATGTGTGGTTTCAACTCTCCATTCTTGTATCATAAATGTGTAGTTTCCACTCTCCATTCTTGTATCCTTAATATTTAGTTTCCACTCTCCATTCTTGTATCATTAATGTGTAGTTTCCTCTCTCCATTCTTTTATCCTTATTGTTTAGTTTCCTCTCTCCATTCTTGTATTCTAAACATGAAGTTTCCACTCTCCATTATTGTATCCTAAATGTGTAGTTTCCACTCTCCATTCTTGTATCTTTAATGTCAAGTTTCCTCTCTCCATTCTTGTATCATAAATGTTTAGTTTCCTCTCTCCATTCTTGTGTCCTAAATATGTAGTTTCCACTCTCCATTCTTGAATCCTAAATGTGTAGTTTCCACTCTCTATTCCCTTATCCTAAATGTGTAGTTTTGTTTCTCCATTCTTTATCCTAAACGTGAAGTTTCTATTTCCATTCTCCATTATTGTATTCTTCATGTGTCCTTCCAATCAAGTTTCCTCTCTCCATTCTTGTATCATAAATGTTTAGTTTCCTCTCTCCATTCTTGTGTCCTTAATATGTAGTTTCCACTCTCCATTCTTGAATCCTAAATGTGTAGTTTCCACTCTCTATTCCCTTATCCTTAATGTGTAGTTTGGTTTCTCCATTCTTTTTCCTAAACATGAAGTTTCCATTTCCACTCTCCATTATTGTATTCTTAATGTGTCGTTCCGATCTCCATTCTCGTATCTTTAATGTTTAGTTTTCACGTTCCATTCTTGTATCCTAAATGTGTAGTTTCCTCTCTCCATTCTTGTATCCTAAATGTGTAGTTTCAACTCTCCATTCTTGTATCCTAAATGTGTAGTTTCCACTCTCCATTCTTGAATCCTAAATGTGTACTTTCCACTCTCCATTGTTGTATCCTAAACATGAAGTTTCCACTTTCCATCCTTGTATCCTAAATGTGTAGTTTCTACTCTCCATTCTTGTATCCTTAATGGGTAGTTTCCACTCTTCATTCTTTTAAAATAAATGTGTAGTTTCCACTCTACATTCTTTTAATCTTAATGTGTAGTTTCTATGATTGCTGAGTTTTTCGATGAGGCAAGCCGCAACACATTACATTGCTTGATTGAACAAGGCTGGAATGTAAACACTGATGCTTCAACAGATGTCAGTCATAATTAAATAAATCTGCAATAAAATCCAATCATTGCTCTTCGATGTCACATGTTTACCTGTTAAACCATTTTTAACATTAGAGCATTTGCATTTAGTTAGTAATTTGCCAAAGACTACATGTGACTGCATTTTTGATGTCTTGAAATTAATGCTTTGACAAAACCTGGGTATAAATTCAAACTTTTGAAACTCCTGAACTGTGTTTGTAATAATAAAAAAGTTATGCAAGATTATAATAATATTTTATAGCAAATATTAAGTTGTATAAAAGTCTACAATCAATATCAACCACCAGCAAAAAATCTAGCATATTATTGTACATTTTCTGATTCTTATTCTCTAACACAGATAAACTGTCAACAAATGTACTATTATTTACAATTATTTTCCTGGTAGTGTCAAATGCTTGCTTTAAAATACAAAGTGCTGTATTTTGATGCTGCTTATTGCATATTTTTTCAGACAATGTGTGCATAGAATCCATGAGTGTTCAGATCACCAAGAGAACATTGGAAAAGTGCCAACAGAACATAGATACACTCTCACAGCAAATCAACAGGTATGTTATGTATGTGACCATTAAACCAACAGAACATAGACTCACTCTCACAGCAAATCAACTGGTATGTTCTGTATGTGACCATTAAACCAACAGAACATAGACACACTCTCACAGCAAATCAACAGGTATGTTATGTATGTGACCATTAAACCAACAGAACATAGACACATTCTCACAGCAAATCAACAGGTATGTTATGTATGTGACCATTAAACCAACAGAACATAGACACACTCTCACAGCAAATCATCAGGTATGTTCTGTATGTGACCATTAAACCAACAGAACATAGACTCACTCTCACAGCAAATCAACAGGTATATTCTGTATGTGACCATTAAACCAACAGAATATAGACACACTCTCACAGCAAATCAACATGTTCTGTATGTGACCATTAAACCAACAGAATATAGACACACTCTCACAGCAAATCAACAGGTATATTTTTTCTCTTTCTTTGTCCAATGAACAGAATATAGACATTGTCATAGCAAATCAAAATGTTATCTGGAATGTTTTTTTTATGAAATGGTGAGATGTATTAGAGTAAAGGAATTCATTTGTAAGCACTTTAAACAGTTTCAGCAGAGGCTTTTCGTTAGCATTTGAAACTAATGTTGGTATGACATTTTGTGTCTAAGAATAAAGGAGTCGTGTTCTCAGAAAGCTGGGCATAATGCATGTGTGTAAATTGTCATCCCAAATTAGCCTGTGCAGTCCGCACAGGCTGATCAGGGACGACAATTTCCACTTTTATGGAATTTTTTGTTTAAATGATGTCTCTCATTCGCGAAAATCCAGTTTAGGCGGAAAGTGTCGTCCAGGATAAGCCTGTGTGGACTGCACAGGCTAATCTGGGACGACACTTTACGCACATGCATTATGCCCAGTTTTCTCAGAACACGACACATTTATCAGTTTCATACACAATTTCCTGTCAGTACGAAAAACGCACTGAACATTTGCGATTAAACATGCTCTGATTGAATGTTTTGACTTTAGGGAGTGAAACTACAAGGATGTTTGTAATGGTGGACAAGAAAAACGAATGGCCCAAACATTTAGCCTCGTTCTTGGAAAACTGGACTTAATGCATGTGCGTAAAGTGTCGTTCCATATTAGCAGTGCCATCCACACAGGCTAATCAGGGGCGACACATTCCGTTTGTATGGAATTTTTCATTTATAGGAAGTCTCTCTTTAACAAAAATCCATTGTAGGCGGAAATTGTAATCCTTGCACAGTCTTATCTTGGATGAGACTTTACACACATGCATTAAGCCCATTTTTCCCTTATTGCGACTTAATTTGTGGTGGGCCCCTGGATTTTCTGATAAAACATGATGATGTATGTCCTCTGTACAAGAAGTGTTGATAGAACAAGGGCCGGCTACTGTGGACAGAATGTTAGTTTCTAACCTTGTAGTTATCTCAGCTCATGCACTTTGGTTTCAGACTCAAGGAGACGGACGCAGAGCGACTGAAGAACGAGTATGTTCGTCTGGTGGAAGGCTTGAAGGAGACCAGTCTGAACCGAGAGACAGACCTTGTACTCTCTAACCCAGGTAGGGTACCACATAGCATTCTTACAAGTACTCTCTAACCCAGGTGCAGTATAATTTAGAATTCTTACAAGAACTAACCCAGGTGTTGTAATCATTTAAAAAGTATTCTCTTACCCAGGTGCATTATCATGTATCATTTTTATCATTTATTATTCTTGCAATTTATTCTTTAAAAAATATCTATCATTGTTACAAATAGAACATGCAAATCAATATTGACACTTCCAAATATTTCAATGTGTGTTTTTATGCCCCCTTCTTGAAAGAAGAGGGGGTATAATGTTTTTGGCCTGTCTGTCATTGTATGACAGTGTCTGTCCGAAAACTTAACCTTGGACATAACTTTTGCATTATTGAAGATAGCAACTTGATATTTGGCATGCATGTGTATCTCATGGACCTGCACGTTTTGAGTGGTGAAAGGTCAAGGTCATCCTTCAAGGTCAAAAGTAAAAAAATACAATCCAAGGGAAGTAATAAGCTTTAAAAGGGAGATAATTTCTAAACCTGCCAATTGATATATTGAAATTTTATTTCAAAGCGGCATAATAGGGACATTGTGTTTCTGACAAACACTTCTCTTGTTATTTATTATCAATGCTGAAACAATTAATTTGTATGTAATATAGATTTCATAGCAATTAAACGTTATTCTGATGAACCAAACATTACAAATTTCAAAATGTTTAATGCAATTCATGATAATATTTTGTGATTTCTTTTTAGTGATTCCAGATGAGATATTGCAAGGTAGGTAGAACTATATGAGTTTTAACCTAATAAAAAACAAAACTAAAAATCTTTTCATTCTCCGTGATCCATGTAAAAACTTAAGATATACTGTGGGTTTTATGAACAAGCTTACTGACCGATAAGTCCATCATTGAGTAGTTAACATGTGTTTTTGGAAGTCATAACCATGGAAAAGTGCAAGTATATTAACCCTTTGAGCGCTGGAACCGGATTTTGAAGGCCTTTGCAAACAGTTTGGATCCAGATGAGACGCCACAGAATGTGGCGTCTCATCAGGATCCAAACTGTTTGCTATTCTGATAGTATTCTTTGAAAAAAAATCGAAGAAAATGCTAATTATGGACATTCAGCAGACAACATTCTAGCAGACGACAAATTTCCCAGCATGCAAAGGGTTAACTGACGGCCATGATATGACTAATTTACTGTTTAAATTGGAGACAAATCAAAACAAATAAATGTTTTTAACGACCTTCATTCGTTCACATGTCTGACCCTCGTTCCCCTCAGAGGCTGTTCCGGGGAACATCCGCAGTGCGGAACACTTTGTGTCATTCATGCGTCGGTTCTGTGAGTACCTGAAGACCCGGATGAGAGTGCAGCACGTCGTGTCTGAGACCCCACCCTCCTTCCTCAAGGACTGCGCTCAGAAAGTCTGCATTGAGAGGAAACCACTCAGGTATTCCTTTCCTTATCTTTCCTCATCTCTCTTACATCACCACTCTGATAGATGGGCATCTTCAATGACAGCGCTTTCATTTAACTGAATACAATGTTTTCAAATAAGTTAAGTATTTGCATAATTTGTAAGTTACCATAAAATCTTGGCTGGTATAAATAATTGTCTTGATAATTGTTGTACGAATGCATGGTATTCTTTCCTTATTTATCATACATTATTTAAAAGATGTGATATTTTGATATTATTTGTTGAACATTGATTTAACTTTATAGCATGTATATAACATACAGTCAGTATGATACCATTGTTCAGCCTTTATTACTTTATGTTGTATGTCCCCTCCCCAGGTTCTGCTCTGAGCGCCTGGCCTCACTGCTGCGTACTTTGGAGCTGGCAGACATGTCTGACTTCAGGGCCCTCACTCTAATCTCTAACTTTGCCACTCTCATCAGCACATATGTCAAAGGTAAATGACCCGCGTCATGCCAAAATTGGGCTTATGTCATATGCTGCGAGCTATTGCACAGACTGGCCATAGCAATGCTGTTAGCTTTAAACTCATGCAAGGTTTCATGGTCTCGCAATCGGACCGCATATGGCATATGACCCATTTTCGAAAACAATAATGTGGAATAACTTATTTTTACGGAGGTCTCATTTTTCTGCTTTTTACATTCCTGCCGTTATTTGAATTTATTTCCACCTATATTCTTTCATTTATTTATGCACGCCGTTAATATATATGATGAAAATTGCACAGAATATGCACTCATTTACAATTCATAACTACCCATACATATTCAGTCAATGAAATCTGACTGTTGCAGGGTTTGTGTTGATCATTGAGCCATTTGATGACCGCACGCCGACCATCCCCAACCCCGTCCTCAACTTCAGCTGCCTGGACGCCTCCATCGCAGTGAAGCCCATCTTTGACAGGTTCCAGTCTGTAGTCATCACATCAGGGGTATGTACATTGCTTCTACGCTGCTGTGCCTTATGATGGTGTCCTGGTAACTTATATACCCGGTAAGCCTTGTTCTGGGAAAACTGGGCTTTGTGCATGTGGGTGATGTGTCGTCCCAGATAAGCCTGTGCAGTCAGCCTTTCTTTAAACGAAACATTACATAGAAGCGGAAAGATGGGCTTCACAGCAATCTTTGCAGACTGCACAGGCTAATCTTGGACCACACTTTGTGCACAAGCATTAAGTGAATCTGATGGCATTCATAAACCAATATTGAAAAAAAGTCATACATAATCTCTAGTAAAAGCTATTAGTTCCTGATATTCAACGCATGATATTAATACTTTGTTTTGGAAGTCTTCACATTCACTGTGGTATATATTGACTAACTTCACAATAATTGTCATTTTCTTTGTTTGAGTAGTCGAACAGTATTTTTTTCTCAGATTTAATTTTTGTTTTGCTTCACTTGAATACATGTATTTTATTGGATAAAAAAATAATAAATTATCCATCCTTTAAATGGTTTTAGCATTATGCACATACTTCCATACTGTAAGGAGCCATGGAGAGAAATTCCGTTTAATCCTTTCTTAATCTTGTTGACCATGTCTGCAGACGCTGTCTCCACTGGACATGTACCCCAAGATCCTCGACTTCCGACCAGTCAACATGGCCATGTTCACCATGACACTGTCCAGAATCTCTATATGTCCCATGGTTTGTGAACATCTCTCATTGACATGCAGCAAATAGTTTAAACCAATAAGTTTTATTGAAACTTTCTAACTATAAAAGAAGAATGTGCAATAAACAAATATATGTGTATTTGCAGCATGATGTATTATAGTGTTATGTCCGACCTATTAACCATTAAATGAACAAGATCATTCTGCTGTTTGGTTTGTCCAATGCTGTTTGTCTGTTTGAAGTTAATTGACAAAATGATGCACACATGTTATAATTTACCACGGAAATTAGCCGCACTCAAGGAAAGAGGGGCTTATTTAATGCATGTGCGTAGTGTCGTCCCAGATTAGCCTGTGCAGTTCGCACAGGCTAATCAGGGACAACACTTAACGCTTTATACAATTTTTCGTTTATAGAAAGTCTCTTTTATTGACAAGTACCTCAAGGCCGGTGCCTGTGTGTTGCAGATAGTTGCCAAGGGTAACGACCAGGTGGCAATGAGTTCAAAGTTTGAGTCCCGTGAGGACCCAGCGGTGATCCGTAACTATGGCAACCTTCTGGTGGAGATGTGCAGCGTTGTGCCTGACGGTGTCGTCTGCTTTTTTACCAGCTACATCTACATGGTGGGTGGTTGGTGGATATAGAGCTGTCACTTAGGGGGAATTGGTGGGAGTTGTCTCTGGGGGGACATTCCTATCCATTTATTTAGTATAATTAACATGAGTCATGTGCCAATAAGGCTTGACGTTTTTGCATCATTAAATATAATTAGTAAATGTAAATATTGTACAAGGTTTTTGCATAATGAAATGTTATGAATAAATGTCATTAACAAGAAGATGAATTGTTACTCTATGTTTTAATTTTTTTCTCTGTATGAATGTTTTTATTTTATAATAGATAAATAAACAATGCATTGTCCACAGTAGCCATTGAAGTGTATTCAAACCCTCATTCTTAACACACAGGCTGTTACCTTTTTTATCCAAGACCAAAATAACAACTTATTTATTACTATTTTTATTAGTCAGTAGTTTGGTCTGTTTTTCAGATTCGGAACAGTGTTTGTTTTGGTAGCAAGCGTTTTTATCTTAAAACATAAACTTATACAAATCAAATTTCTGATAAATATCATTGTGTTTTACAGGAATCGACTGTTGCGTCATGGTATGAACAGGTTAGTATAATCAAATGATTTTGATATGAAATAAATCAAGAGAAATTCTGCTTAAATTGTTAGAAGTTTTCAATTCCCTTATGTACATGATGCATCCCATTCTGTCTATGAATTGTGCCACTAAGCCTTCTGTGGCTGAAAAAGCAAGCTGATAATCTTGAGTAGCTGTTTGCTCCAATGTATGTAGCCTAGTTTACAGTTGACTTCAACATTGTCAGTATAGTTTAAGCAGATAATAACATGAAAAGTGTTTGTGCAGTATGATGGAACTCTTTAAATGAACTTTGCTCTGTGGAAAAAGGGACTTAATGCATGTGCATAAAGTGTCATCCCAAATTAGCGTTTGCAGTCCCCTTAGGCTAATCAGGAACAACACTTTTCACTATAATGGTATTTTTGTTTGAAGGAAGTCCCTTCTTAACAAAAATCCAGTTAAGGCGGAAAGTGTCGTCAATGATTAGCCTGGGCGGTGTGCACAGGCAAATCTGGGACATAACTGTACGCACAACAATAAGGCCCGTTTTCCCAAAGCCAGGTTCAAATGGGTTCGTATTCATTATAAGGGATTGTTTCTCCATTTTCCATGTACATTGTATAATTCTTTATTGGCAAAGTTATCCCTGTCATGGGACACATTCGATTTGTGAAGTTCTAGTTCAAACATAAAGGGGTTTGATTTCACCTCCTTTCAGTAGATTGCCTCTTTTTTAGTGTCAAAATTGTGCCACAAACAGTTCTTTACTTGATCAAGACCTTTAATAAACCAAATATTGAAAGGGGGATAGGGTATTGTCGAAATTGNCTCCAATGTATGTAGCCTGGTTAACAGTTGACTTCAACATTGTCAGTACAGTTTATGCAGATAATAACATGAAAAGTGTTTGTGCAGTATGATGGAACTCTTTAAATGAACTTTGCTCTGTGGAAAAAGGGACTTAATGCATGTGCATAAAGTGTCATTCCAAATTAGCGTTTGCAGTCCCCTTAGGCTAATCAGGAACAACACTTTTCACTATAATAGTATTTTTCTAACTCAAACTTTTGACTTGTGTCAGTACTGTGAAGGTGGTCTTGTTCACATTTTTTAGGGCATCATAGACCAGATCCAGAAGAACAAGCTGCTGTTCATAGAGACCCAGGACGCTGCAGAGACCACACTGGCTCTCCTCAACTATCAGAAGGTCACATAGTCGTGTTGATAAATCTCGTGTTTGAGTCTGCCTCTGGGAAAACGGATGTGCATATGGTGTCGTCCCACATAAGCCGGTGCAGTCCACATTGGCTAATCATTTTTTTTCTTAAAGTGTCATCTCTGATTAGCTTGTGCAGACTGCAGAGGCTAATCTGGGACGATACTTTATACACATGTATTAAGCCCTCTTTTCTGAGAGCGTGGCTCATTTTTGCCTTTTTCTTTTTCTTTTTTTTAAATTCATAATGAATGTAAATTTGCAGGCTTGTGGTTTGTTAATTGTGAACATATTTGTATTCTAAATATTAGTTTTATCTATGCCTTCTTTTGTTTTAATGGGACATATCAGTGATTTGATATCAGTGCGCCACTTGTAAAAGAATTAATTTATCTGATCACTTGTGTATTATAATTGTTAATCTACCAAAACCAACAATTGCACTATTTCTTACACAAGCATGACACAGAAGTATTTATAGTCTGGTATCTTGACTAGCTTGATGATTGCTACTACAATATTTATACCAAAATGAAATAGACAGGGGTATACTAGATTCAAAATGGACCATGTCTGTTTGTCTTCTGTGACAAGCTGTTATCAGCCTTCATCAAAGTGACCCTTTGATTCCTGTCTATCTATCAGGCCTGTGAGAATGGTCGGGGAGCTGTCCTGCTGTCTGTGGCTCGAGGCAAGGTGTCGGAGGGAATAGACTTTGGTGAGTGTGTTTGAATTGTAAAACCATGTCATTTAATACTTCAATGCAAGAAGTTTTAACTGGTAAACAGGTTACATTTAGATATGCACATGTTCTTTGATGAGTTCTTTGATGAATATTGCTCAATTCATTTTGTAACATTGAAAGTCAGATGTTTATAACGGCTGGTTCTGATATGATACCAAGTTACCAACCTTTTTCCAGACCATCACTTGGGCAGGGCTGTGATCATGTTTGGAGTGCCCTATGTCTACACACAGAGCAGGATTCTCAAGGTAAGGAATACAAAGAGCAGGATGCTCAATGTAAGAAATACACAAAGCAGGATACTTAATGTAAGAACTACACAAATCTGGATACTTAAGGTATGAAATACACAGAACAAAATACACAATGTAAGAAAAACACAGAGCAGGATACTTTTGGTAAGAAATGCTCAGAGCAGGATTCTCATGGTATGAAGTACACAGAGCAGGATACTCGATGTAAGGAGTACACAGAGCAAGATAATCAAATGTAAGGAATACACAGAGCAGGATACTTAGTAAGGAATACACAGAGCAAGCTATAAAAGGTAAGAAATACACAGAGTTGGATGCTCAATGTACATGTACCCTTGATTTTAACAATGCATGCACCTTATATTCCTGTACAAACCGGTCACTCATGATTTAAGAAATCCTTATGAAATCATTAACATACTTAATTATAAACTGTGTTCTTATTTTTCATGTGAAATGTTTCAAAGCATAATTATGTAGAGAAGACCAGTTAAGTGTTTAATATATAGATTAGTTTATTAAGCAGACTAAGAAAAGCTAAACTGCAAGATTTGGCAAGTGGTTCAGTTATTTATTTATCTGTATTTAACACTGACCTGATTCCAGCTATGCAATCATGTTTTGTGTATTTGCTTTCAAATTAAACAACAAAAAATGGCTGTAAAAAGCATGGAATACATCAAATCACACTATGAACATTAAACAAAATGAAGCTACTTTACTGAGCGTGTTTTCTGTTTTCAATTAAGTGAAAATGCTTATTACTGTAAACAGTGGGGTGTTATTTCAGTAATTAACCCATAATTATGGTATCCATCTGTTATCCCATTGTAGGCCCGTCTGGAGTACTTGCGGGAACACTTCCAGATCCGTGAGAACGACTTCCTCACGTTTGACGCCATGCGACATGCCGCCCAGTGTGTGGGTCGGGCGCTTCGTGGCAAGACTGACTACGGCATCCTGCTGTTTGCTGACAAGGTACAGTGCGATTACATGATGCATGAAAGCTGCTTTCTCGAGCAATTGTGCACACTGGTCTGGAGATTCCCTGTTCGCTAATGGGATCATAGATGCTCAGACTGGTCTGGAGCTTCCCTGTTCGCTAATGGGATCATAGATGCTCAGGCTGGTCTGGAGCTTCCCTGTTCGCTAATGGGATCATAGATGCTCAGGCTGGTCTGGAGCTTCCCTGTTCGCTAATGGGATTATAGATGCTCAGACTGGTCTGGAGCTTCCCTGTTAGCTAATGGGATCATAGATGCTCAGGCTGGTCTGGAGCTACGCTGGCCATAAAGCATAAGACCCATTTTCGCATTATGCGGCATATAGTCCTAAGAAATGAAAACATACTTGTTATTTATGAAGCATTACGTTGTTGCTGTGATAACTTGAATATGGTGTTCTTATTGACGAGACAGTGAACCCTAATCTTATACCAAAATGCCATTTACATGAATCTTTGTCCTAACACAATAATCCAGTGTTCTTCCTCAAGTAGAAACTCAAATTTATCTAATAGTAATCTAATAACCTAAAAAACCATCGAGTTTAAAAACGTGTCTGGCTAATTTTGAACACATGTAAGTCTTATGAATCAACATGGTTTGAGATATTGTTTTTGCAATGTTAAATAATTTTACTATGAGCAACATGTACATTTTAGTGTCCTGTTGCCTAACCATGAACATTTACCTCATATTTTACCAAAGCTTCTTTTTTAAATACCAGATATGTGTTTGAAGCCCACTCTTAAAAGTTCTCCATTCCAGCGATTTGCGCGTGCAGACAAGAAGGGTAAGCTGCCACGGTGGATCCAGGAGCACCTGAAGGACAGCCTGTGTAACCTGTCCACGGACGAGGCAGTGCAGGTCAGCAAGAGGTTCCTCAGACAAATGGCTCAGCCTTTCAAGAGGGTAAGAGTTGTTTCCCTTATCTAGACAAGAGTTGTCAACCTACTGCTGCCAAACCTTGTCTCTTAAATTATTAGATTATAATCTAGTATGAAACCATGACCAGATGATGTAAAGTTGGGTCGTAATAACATAATCAACATGGTAACAATTAATGCAGTGATAACAATTAGAGTAGTCATTAAGTCCAAATTCTTGGTTAATCCAAAATGACATGTTTTTTCTAACATCAATACAATACCACTTTCTACAAAGCTTTGATACTTCTATGAACACTATCAACACACCCACAGCACCTTACCTCATTCTGACCTTGACATTTGCCTACTGGTAGACTTAGACCAATTCAAAGTATATTGTTTGCATTTTTTATTGTAACAAAATGCAGCCACTTAAATTGTTTTGTTGTTTGCAACTATATTGTACATTTCAGGAGGACCAACTGGGTCTGTCCCTGCTCACAGTGGAGCAGCTACAGTCGGAGGAGATGCAGAAGAAACTCGAGTCCAAGATGCAGTATGTGTGAACTGACACAGGTCTCAACTGACACATGTCGGAACCAGCGAAACATCTCAACTGACATGAGCCTCTTGGCTTAGTGGCTGAGGACTTACTAGTGCCATGGCTGGTGTGTGTTTTCATTCTTACAGACAAATTTGATCTTAAATGGCAGCAACAGCACCAAGTTCAGTGATACTGCTTGTCATGGCGGCATTTTGATGTATATTGGTCATCCCAGCTCTGTGCTGGAAGTTTGGCTGAACTTTAATATGAGAGGCAGCCCGCTTACAAAGATATGGGAACCACAGACATCCACACAAGGCACGGATGTTTTCATTGGCAGGAGTTATTAACTACTTACTTATAAACTAAAAGATGTTCTGTATCTGTGAAGTACTTGATCTGAACAGACGAACAAGAAGTCTTAACTTACAAATCAATGAGTCACCCATTTTGTGCTCTTTTACCACTGGAAAAAGATTTGGTGCTATTGGTTTTCATGTCTAAAACCATTTAAAATAAATAATTTTCACGTTGATTCATCATTTTTTCTTTTAAATGTATGTTTTGTAACATTGCTGTTATACATGTAAGTGAATTTGTTACTTTTTGTAATAAATTGATTCCTGTATATGTGTTTTACTTCAGAACTATTAAAACCCACGGAGAGCCCTATGACATCATAATGACCTGACATATACACGTTATGTAATTATGTACTGAAGCCAACACATTTGGATTTGTATTATTCAAAAGAAATTAAAATGGCCACTTGTTAAAGAAGTTTATAAAACAAGAGGGCCAAAGGCGCTCAATTAGACTCCAAGGAACTTAACTGTTCTGAGCAGGAAGTCTTCCCAAAACACTGCTTAAAAACCCGGCAGCAATGTTAAAAAAAAAATGATTTTTAACTCAGTCCAGATATAACAAGAGATGTGTTCGTCAGAAACACAATGCCCCGCTTTGAAATAAAATTTCCATATTTTGACTTAAAGTTCCATATTTTGACCTTAAAGTTTTGGGACAGACAGAATGACAGACAGGCCAAAAACAATATACCCCCTCTTCTTCGAAGGAAAGGGGCATAAAAACACAATTTTGTTAATATTCTTACTATAGCCAGATAATAAAAACTGCGCTTCTTATGATAGCAATGTTTTTAAATGGATTGGAATCACATATCACTTTGGAGATATCACTTAAAGCAAATGTTCAGACCAAATTTCATGAATATTGGGCAATAAATAAGGCCTCATAGTGTTTAAAATCTTTCTCTTTCATTCTAATTAGTAACCCAATTTCTGACAACACATGACCAAGTTACGAACTCTGTCGGGATATAATCATGAAATGTTTTCTGACCAATTTGCATGAAGACTTCGCAATAAATGTGGCATTGAGTGCTCACAAGCTTTTTCTTAAATTTGACTAAGTGACCTATTTTGTGAGCCATTGTGACCTAGTTTTGAACTTCATTCTGACATGTTTCATGAAGTTTGGGCAATAAATGATGTCTATAGTGGGGCCTCTAGTGTTCAAAAGGCAAATGTTGACGCCTGACCACATGGACAATATCGGTCACAAAAGCTCACCATGAGCACATTGTGCTCAATTAAGCTCAAAATAGCAATTGTTCGGTTGTTTAATGTTTGTATTGGCTAGTTTTTCTTGATTGCCATAACATTTTTTATCTTGAAAATCTGATGTTTGTCTACAACTTTGAAAACATTAAAAAAAATAATCAACATCTGCAAACAAAAAGGGTGTCTGTTTTGTAGCTAAAGAACAACACAACACTCTCCCTACTGATGATGCATTTTATTGTCATAGAGCCTGTATAAGTATACATGTCTAGGAAAGGTTTACAGTCAAGCCAACTACGGGTGAGATGATAATTGCACAGCCAGTAATAAAAACATACGAATACAATTTGTACAAAGTGTTCATACAACAGGTGTACTGGTTCTGATTCTGAAATGACTAAACATTTTCTTTTAGTTGTTTCACATTCATGTAAGAAACAAGTACATACGATTGTTTACACTTTTTTTTTCCAGAAAATGACAAGGATTCTTTTAAGCTGGAATATTGAGTTATAGTAAAACTGTTCAGAGCAAATATGTGCATGGTAAACACAGTACAAAATGCAGCGACAGCAAGCTATTAATGTGGTTATGTAAGGCAGTATTTACTTATTCTGCTGTATAAATAAACAATAATATTTCTTATAATTAAGATAATTAAGTATCTTATACTCCTCTACAGTATGATCATATGGTGCCTACTATTAGACATCTATTCTATGCCGTATTATCATGAGATGAGATACAATGATTACACATATAAACAAAGATATAAAAACCAATTTACAATACGGACATGTTCACCAAGCAACCATCACACAAACAGACGAAAAGCCCTTCAACATTACCTATATCTGCATATTAAAAATTTGGTTTAAAAGTGTGCTTGATTTAAACATTTTAAATTATTTAAGAAAATTGAACAAAAAATTGTGTAGAACATTGAAAAGACAACAACTAATTACCACAACTCTGTGTGTAACCAACAATAAACATAAATAACAAGAAAATAGTTATGAATAGCATGGTCATAAAATCTGGACAATATGGTTAAAAAGACGAAAAAACAACACATCCAGCTAAACTTTTCGACTAGTTGATCCTATGTACAAAGCTTTTAAGCAAACAAATAAAAAAAACTAGTTTCTTTACATCAAGAGCTCTAAACCCATTTCCAAACAGAAAGCTGCCCATGTATTATAAAGCATCACCCATGCCCTAGCAGATCTATAGTTCCATCGAATGTCCGATGCTTACAGATACCAAATATAGAAAACTGACGAATAATAGGATACATGCTTCGCATATATACTTGTTCACAAACACTACAGTTTGCACATTTATCGAAAAAAAATACGAAATGCTGGAAGCAATATATCTTTAGGTAAGAACTCTTATATTAAAACACCTCATATGCCCTTGAATCGTGCTAGGATATATATGTATAAACTCGTGTGCTGTATAAATACACAATATTACAGAGATGAAGGTAAAATGTGTGACCCAAACAACGGCTCAATTAGACGAATCAGATTCTGTGTACAGTTCGTATCAATGAGAGATGGAGAATTTATTATGACACTTCAATATAAAAAAAGTTCCTATCTATTTGTTCGAGTCTCATTTCTTTTTAAACGTTAAAAATCCCTTCTTCTTAGGGTCCTTGTGTTCCTCGGTGCGGGCGGGCAGAGTCTGGGAGCGGGAAGGGGAAGGCCCGGACCGGGACGTGTTGTTGATCGTGCTGATCCACCTCTCCATCTCGCCCTGTACACAGACATAGCACAGAACATAAGAACATAGCACAGAACAATAGAACATCATTACATAAGAATAATTGGATGACAAGTGACCCCGTTAACATTTAAAGAAAACAAGTGATGTGTTTGTGAAGATTGTAGGACAAACGGGACCTGGACAATCGGCACCCTGCGTTTTTTGCAATCCCTGACAATCGGCACCCGGTAAATTTGTCGACCCGGACAATCGGCACCTGATTTAAATCGTAAACCCGGACAAACGGCACCCGATTTATATTTATTATTGACTGATTACATCTGCATGTGTTACATAGTGAAAATCGCGATGAGTTCGTATTGCAAGCAGACCTGACCACACTCATGTTAATAAGAATAATGATTCCATTTTCGTTCTTCTATTTACACTTATTTTCATTCGCAGTTTGTTGTTTTCGGTAAACATCATAAGTTAAGGAATGAATGCTTTAATTATATAAGATGTATGTAAATCGTTTACAGGTGTTATTAAACCAATTAGCAGATTTCGTTAATCAAGGTGCTGACAGGTTTTATCAATCGTCTTTAATCGGGTGCCGTTTGTCCGGGTTTACCATTTAATTGGGTGCCGATTGTCCGGGTCGACAAATTAACCGGGTGCCGATTGTCCGGGATTGCAAAAAACGCAGGGTGCCGATTGTCCGGGTGCCGTTTGTCCGGATTCCGTTTGTGAAACACTATGTCCCCTTTTGAGCGATTTTGACCCATATATTTGACCTTTGACCTTGAAGGATGACCTNACCAACAAACAAACAGACAGGGCAAATACAATATGTCCCCCAATATAGACTTGGGGACATAAAAATCATACAGAACTATTTAGCTTAGTCATCATTTCATTATAGCATGATAAAGTAGATAATGCCTGGGGCTGAATTTGGAAAGCCTCACTGGAGGAAATTACCCTACCCCTCTTGCTGGTTCACCAAAACTCAATTATAATAACATCAAAGCAGCACTTACTGCTGGGACTTTTTTTGTTAGTACTTAATACCAAATAAGCCTTGTTCATGGAAAACAGGGGTTGTAGCACGTGTGTAAAGTGTCACCCCAGATTAGCATGTGCAGTCCGCACAGGCTAATCAGGGACCACACTTTCCACCTAGACTGGATTTTCATTGAGACAAACAATTTCTTAAAAGCGGAAAGTGTTGTATCTGATTAGCCTGTGCGGACGGCACAGGATAATCTGGGACGACACTTTACACACATGCATTGAGCCCAGTTTTCCCAGGACGGTGTTAAAGTTTCTACAGTTCCCAGCTAACTCTCCCAACACTACTCACGTTGTCCTTGGCCATGAAGAGGAACTCTGCTCCAGAGGGCAGCCTCAGTCGGAACACATGTGGTCGTTTGATGTAGTCTGTGGCCTGCTCAACCTCTGCACTGGCCAGGTCCATGGGGGACTCGTGGTGGATCAGTGTGCTGGGATCCTGCAGGGGAGATAATCAGTAATGCCTCAGTAGGAAACAGTGAAGCCGTCATAGTACATGTGTGCAGTTTGTATTACTCTCTTAAAAATAAAAGACCTCTACGTCTTATGTCTGTATTTTTCTGGATGGCCTAGGTCACTAAAAATATTATCACTGACTATGGCGAGTATGGGATTTGTTGGTTTTGATGTCAAGTTTTTCATTGGCACGTTTCGCTCAAAATAATTAAATTCTTCTACCTTTGAAATAAATTTACTTTTTGTCTACTTTAGACAGACAATTTTAGATATTTTTTAAATTCAAATTGTTCTGTAATTATTAAAACAAGAGCTACATTTCTACTTTTTTCTTTTTTTGGTTTTAATCACAGATTCTATTAATGCCACAACATGACAAGCAAGGAAATTATACCTGTTTTGCATGTTTTTGGTCCTTGTAGCAGGAGAGAGATGGCCCATGTACAACTACGTACACCTTGTCCCACGACCTGAAAATACACACAATATTGTGACCATTGCTGTAGTACTTGATCAACCAGTCTAACACATTCATGTGCTTGTATGAATAATATTTCTGCCTCATAGCAACAATGGAAATGTAAACATATCTTTATGAAAATCATGCATCCAAACTCCAATTATAACCCAATTATAGACACCAAAATAAATACAGGAGATGTGATCAGGTTTGTAAAAGATACTTACCATTGTTAGATACCCAATTAACAAATACCATAATCTGACACCAACTACAATCTCAGACAGGTGTATGATCCCTCAAACATGCTGTATGGCAGTAAATACAAGCGCAGAAAGATCTAGAGTGAAATAGCAGGGAGCTGCCCCCTGCTCCTTTTTGGTTCCTTCCTTCCGCAATTCTTGTTTGGTCGGCATAAAGAATACAAAAATCGGTCTTCATTTGTTATATTTTTTGTTAATCTTGAATGAAAAATGAATAGACTATGACCAAACCCTTATATACAAGTGTTGAACAAAGGAATTCCAAATTATCAAATCTCTAGAATGGTCCAGCTTTCCACCCCTTTTTGAGCAGCACCTGGTACCTTTTGTGATCTTAAATCTTTCCCTAAATTTTGTAGAAAATTTGTTTGTTCAGCTCTGCACCATGGCCCTATTAAGCAGCACCTGGTACCTTTTGCTATCCTAGATCTTACCACACCAGACATGTCAGTTACCTGTTTGTTGCCCGCTTGGTGACTGAGTCCATCTCATGTTTACGACTCAGGTTGCCCTCCTCATGGACAGGGGTGGACGCACTGGCAGACTCTACAAGCAGCCAGAAACAGGGTCACTTATGTAACATGAACAAAAGAGCCTCGTTCTAAGAAAACTGGGCTAAATGCATGTGNACCCGGACTGTGGGGTTCTAGGGGTCACCACCTCCGGCTCTACATGTTTAGTTTGTTCTTGAGGTTTAACTATGTTAGCTCTATGACCTGTTCCAAAAAATAACATTATCTCATGCAACAACAGTTAACTGACAACAGAGGGCTGACAACAGTGGGCAAGTGCAGTATGCAGACAAATGGCCTTCACCACATGCTAGTGAAACAACAGGAAGTACCGCAACCAAAAATAATTTGAGCCACGCTCTGAGAACACGGAGCTTAATGCATGTGCGTAATGGTAAAGGTAAAGGTCTTTTTTATTATAGTGTCACCCCTATTGAAAGGGCCAGCCAGTTTGACTTATGAGACACCTTTTTTGTATACCATGTACCTCCGTAATGTGTTGCCCCAGATAAGCCTGCACAGTCCGCACTAGCTTATCAGGGACGACACTCAACGTTTTTATGAAATTTTTCGTTTAAGTGAAGTCTTTTCTAAACTAAAATCCAGTGTATGCGAGAAATTGTCGTCCCTGATTAGCCTGTGTGTATTGCGCTGGCTAATCTGGGACGACACTTAAGGCACATTAAGCCCAATTCTTCAAGAGAGCTCATTTAAAAGGATCAGATGCTCAGCAGAATAATGATGATATAAGCAAATTGCATTACTCGCATGAAATCTCCTCGTTTACCAATTTGTTATTATTGACGATGGTGATGATGATCATGATGTTGATGCTGATGATGACATTGATAATTATAATGATGACCATGATGTAGAAGCTGCTGCTGATGATGATGATGTAAAAACTGCTGATAATGATGATGATGATGACCACAATGGCAACAATCATGATGGAAAAAGTATGTTTATAATCTTGAGGGCATAATATCCCCTCTAAAAAGGAAATATAACCATGCATAGCCAATCCCTGCAAATTCCAAACCTTTAAAAGCATGCCTAAAGAAAAGACAGAAAGCCATGGTTACCTAGTTTTCGCAGAAATAATGTAGCAGCTGGCGAGATAGCGGCTGCAGGTATACAGAAAGCATTGGTGAGAACGTATTAACACAAATGTATATACCAGGACCACAGAAAGCATGGGGGAGCATATATTGATACAAGTGTATATATACCATGACAACATCGTGCAGTGAAACGTGGCCTCTAAGTGTATGAAACTCTACAAAGCTACTGAGCAACAGCAGTGAAACATTTAAGATATGAGCCGTGCTCTGGAAAAATGGGGCTTAATTCATGTGCGTAATGAGGTCCCAGATTAGCCTGTGCAATCCAGGACAATTTCCGCTTAGTTGGTATTTTTCAGTAAGAGGGAGTCACTTCTTAGCGAAAATCTAGTTTGGGCAGAAAAAGTTGTCCCTCATTAGCCTGTGCAGACTACACAGGCTAATCTGGGACAACACTGTATGCACATGCATTAAGCCTGGATTTCCCGGAGAGAGGCTCAAATAAACTTATTTCCAATATTTGAGAATACCATGAAATGTTTAAACAGATGTTTTAGTTTAACATTGAACATTTTTTATTAGGATGATTCTTTATTGTCAATACTTTGTAAAACACATGTTATTCATCATAAATTATCGATTTTAAATGAAAAGTGTTTTAACTGTGAATATTTTATAAAATATTTCACTGTTGTTCGAATGACAACTATATTGGACCAGTGTTATTTTCAACACATTTTTCTAGTGAATCGATAACACCAATCCAGTCTATGTCTATGCTAAATGAAAAGCTAGGAATGTCAGTGTTCTCTACTATGAAATGATATCAATGACGATGAGTGACATTATAGCTTAAATACATACAATACATGTATTATACTGCATATATGTTTATTGATTGAATATTTTAAGATCGGTCAGACAAAATGGTAGCCCAATAAACACTATTTCTATAATTTTAAATTATAAACAACTGCGTCAAACACTATTTAACTGTTTGGACAACTAAGCTTATTGGTAATTAACTGGAATTTAGGATTACATAAACTATTTAGTGATTTGCATACAGAATTAAACAATAATTCTCTGTCCAACAAAACTGTATCATCACTTTAACTTTTTTAAATTTAATTATTATAAAGAATAACATTGACATCAACATTTTCAAATTACAACACTGAGCACTAACTATTCACAAGACGACACCAAGATAAGACTACACTACGGAGAGATTTGACTGCCCCCCACCCCACTGTGACCCCGTCTGAGGGCCAGTGTGGGCCTGCGCGGATGGCACATACCAGCCTGTACAGGTGACTCGACCTCTCGCTGGCTCTCTGCCACTGTGGCCTCCTCCTGTACTACTGGCTTCTCCTCTACTACGGGTTCGGGCTCAGGCTCTGGGGTTGGTCTGAGGAAGTGAATGGGTCACACTTAGTAATCTTCATAGTGGGAGTAAACTAGATAAGACATGTATACACACACATCTGTTTGAGTCTCGTTCTAAGAAATCTAGGCTTAATGCATGTGCATGATGTGTCGTCCCAGATAAGCCTGTGCAGTCTGAACCGGCTTATCAGAGACAACACTTTTCGCTTTTAACTAATTTTTCGTTTATATGAAATCTCTTTTAAACAAAAATCCAGTCTAGGCGCAAAATGTTGTCTCTCATTAGCCTATGCAACATGCACAGGTTCATCTGGGATGACGCATATGCATTAGGCCTGGCCCCGTGTTCTCAAAACGATTTTGCAATCGAAAATCGATTTTAACTGACATCGATTTTCATTTTTGTCTATCAACTACAATGGAAATCCATTTTCAATGACAAGCAAAATCGATTTTCCGATTGCAAAAAATGTTTTGTGAACACGGGGCCTGGTTTTCTCAGAGCGCTGCTCAAATATATCTTTCATAGTGCTCAACTATTTCCAGATACAATCCAATACTGAAACACCGTTTCCTCCAAATATTATCAACAGATAATCAAGAAATTGAACACCATTATAATGGCTAACTAAAATAGTATCAAAACTCTTAATATAAAAAGTTATGTTAATAAAGAGGCATCACGTACGGTTTCTCTGGTGGCAAGAACTCAGCAATCAGTCTCCTCAGTTTCTCCTCCTTGGCCCTCAACATGTCCTCCTTAGTCTCATGTTCAGCCTTCTGTCTCTCCTTAATCTCAAACTGGAATCAACAGGCAAACAAACATATGGTCATCTTGGTGTAAACAAAGTTTTGAACAGACAAACCTACATATGAGCCTCGCTCTGAGAAAACTCTAACCCTTTGCATGCTGGGAAATTTGTCGTCTGCTAAAATGTTGTCTGCTAAATTTCTAAAATTAGCATTTTCTTCGATTTTTTTTCAAAGAATACTATCAGAATAGCAAACAGTTTGGATCCTGATGAGACGCCACGTTCTGTGGCATCTCATCTGGATCCAAACTGTTTGCAAAGGCCTTCAAAATTCGTTTCCCGCACTGAAAGAGCTAAATGCATGAGCATCAAGTGTCGCCCCAGATAAGTGTCTGACACTTTAACGCTTTTATGGTATTTTTTTTTAAGGAAGTCTCTTCTAAACGAAAATCCAGTCTAAGCGGAAAGTGTCGTCCCTGATAAGCCTATGCAGACTGCACAGGCTAATCTGGGATGACACTTTACACACATGCATTAAGAGCAGTTTTCTCAGAAAACAATTCATATTGTTATCTCGGTTTAAACTAAGTTATTCACGACATTTACGAGATATATCCAAACACAGATAATGATTGCCTTGAGTCGAAAGTTTGGTTAACTTATAGAAGCCCTCTACATTGTCATAATCTTGTGTGTCCTGATTCATGGGCCTACACTTAGATTTTAGACTAGGAATAAGAAATAATCTTCAAACAGATCTTCTCTTAGAGTATCGATCATTACATCTTACGAAGCATTCAAAACAGCATGCCTTTATTTGAAATAATTCGTGCGAAAGAGAAGAATGTTCCAGTATATTTGCAACAATCTGTTTTTTTATATTCTTAAATTATTAGAATGTGTTAGCAATTTTTATGATAATAATTTGATTTTTGTAAACACCTCAGTGGCATAAAATACCCTATCCCCTTGACCAGGTTCAACCAAAATCTGCAATTTCAAACCAGCCCAGAAAGATCAAAAACAATAATTTGTTGAGCAATTTTGACATTGCACAAAAGAATATTATCTGACAGGAGGAAAAATCACACATAATTTGTTCATATTTTTTTTTTAATAGGATTCGACCAATTAATGATAAAATTAAAGTGTAAAAAATAATCCAGTGTATGAGCCACATCGTGCGAAAATGGGCCATACGCGGCAAGTGTAGCTCCAGACCTGACTTCACATTCATGCAGTCTGGTGAGGAGCTACCCTGTCTGCAATGAAGTAACCCAAGCTTTCATGGTCCCACTAGCAGACAGGAGCTACCCTGTCTGCAATAAAGTAACCCAAGCTTTCATGGTCCCAGTAGCAGACAGCGTAGCTCCTGACCTGAATGCCAATATGCGCAGGCTGATCTGGAACTACGCTGGCTCCCATATGACTTAAGACCCATTTTCGCACACCACTGCTGGTATATGTACTCACAGTTGTCAGTTTCTCGAGGGCCGCAAACCTCTCCTCCTGTGTGGCCGCCGACTTCTCGAACGCCTCGTGTTTCTTCAGCAGGTTCTCCACGGCGTCCAGCGTGTCACCCAGCTCCGTGTTCATCAGATACGGCTCCTGCGCCATGAGCCAGGCCTCAGCCACGGCGGCGTCTCGCGCGAACTGGTAAACCTCGAGGATGAGCTGCAGGTACTCCCAGCGTGACTCCCACTGGTCCGTCATGCCCTGGCGCTTCTTGGTGAGCTCTATCAACCTCTCTCTTACCTACAGGGAGACAACAATGCAGAGGGTTTAATGGCTTTATGGAAGTGCATGGGAAGTATTAGTGTGCTTATCTTGATACCAAATATCAAAATGGTATCATGGTGGTGGTGTTTTGGTTTTTAATATAACTCATGTTTATAGAGTTACATATCAATCAAAATAACATTTTTTATTTTAGTATGCTCCATTTAGCATGATTGCTCCATCCTTTATTTACAGTTTTTCTGACCGTTATTTTATAGAATATCTTCAATAACAGGGCCATGTTGCTCAAAACATTAATGGCCAATTAAATTAACAGCCTGTTTATTTATGATGTTAATAGAATAAAATTTCAATATCTTCTTTTATCAAAATTTAAAAAATTATCTGAGCCAAGCTATTTATCAAGAGCAAAGTCGAAACCAAAAACGTTTACATTTTATATACAATGAACACTCATCAAATTTTAACAGCTGTTATTTTAATAGTAGTTACAAAATTAGGTCAATAGGGGTGTGTTTTAAGAAACACATCAGGAGAGGAAAATGTCAATACCCCCTTACATGGTTAAACTAAACTCTTCATTTGTGTGTAGATCCAGCAAAGTTAACTATTTGTAAATAAAATATTTTGACATTGAAAGGAAGGAAATCAGCTGGATGGAGGAGGAATCACACCACTGGTCAACTTTTACGCAACTAGGCTACAGTGTAAGCCTGTTTGTGTACCTCGTCAGATCGGTAGTGTTTTCTGTCGAGCAAGTCCTTGCCCAGGTTGACACAGATGGTGAAGTTTTCCTCCCTGGCGTCCACTTCGGCCTTCACACTCTGGTGGTTGTTCATCAGCAGCTCCACACCAGACACATCCCTGGGGAAACAAGGGGCGGTAGAGTAACATACACATGAGCCGCGCGCTGGGAAAATAGGGTTTAATGCATATTGCCCCATTGGTGCAGAAAGGTACCATGTGACATGGAAAATTGAATGTCACATGGTACCTTTTTGCACCAATGACGCAATATGCTGTAAGTGTTGTCCCATATATGCCTGTGCAGTCCGCACAGGCTAATATGGGACAACACTTTTCGCTTTCATGGATGTTTTTCTTTTAAAGCATGTCTTTTCCAAACAAAAATCCAGCTAAGGCAGAAAGAGTCGTTCCTAATTAGCCTCTGCCGAGTGCACAGGCTAATCTGGGACAACACGTAACACACTTGCATTAAGCCCCATTTTCCCAGAGGGAGTCTCGAATTATAAAATAATGCTTGTCTCTGACCACAGATCTCTGTGTGAGAGAGGCCGTCTTGTGACAATGCAAATACTACTGCTAGCAGACTACAAAAGAACTAATGACAAACAGATTATTATGTAAATAAAACATAAAAGTGCATGGGTTTATATATCAGAAACGCAAGCCTAGAAAACCACAACATAATTGTACTTCAAAAAACCTTGATCCATCACTTGGCTTAAAAATACTGAATGTAAAGATGACAAAATGCACTCTAAATCTGTTATAGTATAATTTCCCTGTGTCAGAGCCCTTGTCTTCTACCTTGGTTTCTCCTGGGTGCTCATCTGCCTCACAATATCGTCCATCCACAGCAGCAGGTCTCGCACCATGTTGAAGAAGCGGTACAGGTCACTGGCATTGGCAAGCTTCAGCCTGCGGGACTCCACCATGGAGAGCAGCCTGCGCCACGCGTCCAGCACTTCCTGTTCCTGACGGCGCAGCTCCTCCTGCTTGTGGCCTGCATACCCGACCTGCAGCCGACCCGACTCCTCCTGTATGGCTCGAACCTGAGCCTCTAATGTGACGAGGTCTGACTCAAAGTTATTGTGTTTCCTCTGCATGGCTGCCGTACTCTGTGCGTCCCGGCCCAGCTCGTCTGGGATGGAGTTCTGCTTCTCGAAGATGATCTCGAGAGTCTCCTTGCAGTCACTGAAGAACTTGTGCCTCTCCCAGGAGGCCTGGAGCTCCTGGTGCCTTGTGTCTATGAGTTCCAGCAGGTCCTCCCAGCGCTCGTTCAGCAGGTCCTTCCACTCCGCGATGGTGGCAGAGTCCGAGTGGTGCAGGGCGATCAGGTTGTCACATGTGTGGTTGGCCACGGCAACACGCTCCGTGCCGATGGTTTCTGTCTCAAGTGCAAACTCTTGGAACCTTTCCTTCAGTAACTGAAACAGGAAGAGAATGGGGGCTATGTAGAATAAACACATGCACAATTTTGCCACTTGTTGAATTCAGTAAGTTCAGGACAAAGATAATAAAATTTGTTTCCAACATTTGTTGCCCTCACAAATCTGTTATTCCCTTTGTCCATGGACCCTTTAAAAACTGAAGAAAACAGTATACGTTTAAACAAAAAACAAAAAATATTAGAAGCACTTTGCTGCTTAAACATTTTCTGAAACAACATTGCCAGTATAAAAGTATGATTCAAATAAATAGTATTCTAGCAAAATTCAAATGTTATATATCTTAAGAACTAAATACTTAAGAGTAAAGAAATTACTCAAGGATAATGCTTACCAACACAGGATAAAGAGATTTCATTAATTGTCAACACACAGTCATTCTCGCACTACTTACAGTGACGTGTTCGAAATCCTGTCCCAGTTCATGGCTGCAGGCGACCACCTCTCGCTCAGCGATCCACTGCATGAGGTCCTCTATTTCGTGGGACAGCATGTACAGTTTGAGCACCTCCTCCAGCTTGCTGCGCCGCTCCTGCGCCAGGTCCTTGAGGCCGGCGTACAGCTTGTCTACCTGCGACTGGCGCACTGCTATCTGGTCACTACAAGGGGAAACAAAAAAAAGCGCTTAAATATGGAAATCCACATTTAATTACAGTGAGGTTTAAGCATGTCAAATCAAACTTTTAATGTTATTTTTACAATACTGCGGGTAAGAACAGGGAGTCTGTGGCAGAGTTTTTAGATCTCCCTAAAGATACAAAGTACTGGTTCTATCCAGGAAACCAACTTGCGAGCTTTCAATAAGCCATAGACTATCAAGCTAAAATGAATAGGTTTGAACTAAAGAACAGGGGCGTGTAAAGGGTAAAATGTAATTTGTAATCAAACAAGTGTAAGGGTGAATATATGAAACATCTGAAAATACGGGAATCGACTCTAAAGTGAGCTCAAGTTTTCCATGCAAATACCAAGTTTTATAGTTTTTTCCGTTTGATTTTTTTCAAACTTGTCAGATTGTAGGAAAAAACGATACAGGCAAAACATTAATCCACATTGCTTAGGGTGAGTATTTAAAAAATTAATTCCATAATGACGTCTCAAAATGGCCCCTACAACAGAAACGAAAAAATCCCCAACAAAATAAAAACAGCTACAAAACCCCATATTTCCCACAACAACCACTATGCTACCCTCCTACCTCTCGGGGTGTTCCTGGTTGATGAGTGCCCTACTGCGCTCCCCTAACTGCCTCACTTCCTGGGCGTAGTCCTCCACCACGTTCTCCAGGGCCGTGTGTTTCTTCATCATGTTCTGGGCCCCTATCTCATCCTTGGCGCGCTCCTCTCCCATCATGTACAGCTCCTGCTCACTCATCCAGGCCTCAGCCTCACTAGCGTCGTAGTAATACTGAGAGAGAGAAGTGTCATAGTAATACTGAGGGAGAGAAGTGTCATAGTAATACTGAGGGAGAGAGAAGTTGGCACTGACAGAATGGGCTGAACGGAGAATGTAGTGAGAAAAAACACCAGATGATTTATGGTTTTATATTTCGTTAATTGTACACATATTTTTTGTTAAGAGAAAATGAAAAGCATTGTGGTAACGTTTATACATTGTCAATCTACTTTTTACTTTTGTTCTTTTTGACACATTAAGTAAATTAAATAATAAATTTCATAAAGAATAACTTTTGTTAGCAACAGTGTAAATAAAAAGTATTCTAAAATAGATTTAATGCGTTTATCAACTTAGTCTTTTAAACATAAATCACAATAATGCAATCTGAAAAATATTTTTTTTAATCAAATATAAAGTAGACAAATATCTAAACCTTGAGTACTAAGGCAAAAACCCTTTCCCCAAGTTCCCATATGACCCCACTTGTATCCCATACCTGCTGAGCGGTGTCAGACAGCAGCAGCCTCTCCTTGCGGTCCTCCAGGGCCTGTTTAAGGTCGTGCCAACGCCTCTCAAGGTCGTCCATGAGCGCCACGAACTCCTCGGACTGGGGGTGGCCCTCGCTGACCAGCCCTTCCCCGGTCTCCAGCAGGCTGTGGATACGGGGCTCATGGTTGTCTATCTCTGTCTGCAGGGACTGGCAACAGGAAATGGACAATGAGCAAGTGTTGTTAATGGAGGCAGGAAATTATGAGCCATGTTCTGGGAAAACTGGTCTAAATGCATGTGCGTAGTGCGGACTGCACAGGCTAATCAAGGATAACACTTTAAGGACATGCATTAAGCCCAGTTTTCCCAAATGAGGCTCATATTAAGTATTGTGAAAAAGGATTCATTGATTTAAGACGATGATTCAATAACATACAAAAAAGTAATTAAAATATTGAAGGAACTCATGCACACATCATAATTAACAAAAGTGAACAAAAATCACAAAACTGTTAGATAGGATATTTGTACTTAAAGCTTGTATATGTAACTCTGCAATTCATGTTAGATTATTGAGAATAAATGTGCAATATCATAAAGCCCATTAAATGTACACATGTTCTTATAGTGTTATAAGTGAATACCAAAACACAGAATGGAAGATATGAAGATATTAGCAATAAATCTTCTGCGAGTTGCAATGAAGAACCATGAACACTTAACTATAAGAGGCTTTTATTCATGATATGAGAAAGTGTGAAATTGGAACAAATTATATTACATACTAATCTAAATTATGATTGAGCCTTGTTCTGTGAAAACTGGACTTCATACATGTGCATAAAGTGAATTCCCTGATTACCCTTAGGGACGACACTTTCTGCATAGTCTGGTTTTTTATTTAGATGAGACTTTCTTTAAACGTAAAAATCCGTATAATTGCAAAGTATTGTCTCTGATTGGATATGCCTTAAGCTTAGTTTTCCAAGAACGCGACTCAATTATATTTCTGATCCTTACCTAACTATTGATCTTGATGTAATATTAATGGGATACTTTATGGAAATTATAAAAGTATGAGAGATTTTCAGTTTTGATTTGATTTTATGATCTGCATCAGAAAGAAAGATGATAAAAAGCAGCAAATATTTGTAACTGTAATTAATATTCTTTTTAACTGACAGTACCATGAATTTCTAGATACCGGTACATACACGCATGTTGTGAATTACTGATGATAAAGCTGACAATACAAAAGCATGCTTGCGTGGCAAATATGTGTGGTGTTCTGAGAAGACTGGGCATAATGCATGTGCATAAAGTGTCTCCCCAGATTAGCCTGTGCAGTCTGCACAGGCTAATCTGGGAAGACACTTTCCGCCTAAACTGGATTTTCGCTAAGAAGAGACATCATTTAAACGAAAAATTCCATAAAAGCGGAAATTGTCGTCCCTGATTAGCCTGTGCGGACTGCACAGGCTAATCCGGGATGACAATTTACGCACAAGCATTATACCCAGTTTTCTCAGAACACGACACATATACCACTAGTTACACACATATCTGAATTATAACAAAGCCAGCTTAATACAACCCCAAATTCAACATTATTGTGTGTACATGTCACAGACAGCATATGATGACTGATGGAACAACACTCTGCCAATGCAGTATCTACTTATGTCAGTGATCAACGCAGATGATGTTAATAGATTAAAATATAAGTATAAATGGTTTGTACGGGATACTATACCTGTAAATCTTTCTGTGAACAACAAATAGCATGCACAGTCATGGGGAAAGTTTACAAAAGAACAGAAACAAGTGCAGTCTATCTTAACATTGTGTAACCTGAATCTTGTTAAACTTTTGAGTACAAAATTATAAATTGTATGACTATAATACGTTCTAAAGCTAAGTCACAAACCTGACTTATACCCAACCTTCAGTTTCTCAGCTCTGTTCAAGGGCAAATAACTCAGGAATGTGAGGACTGAGGTTTAATAAAGTGTCTTTGACATCTATACTACAGTTTGATGACATATTTAAAGGTTAGCGTCACTTCAAAAATTTAACGATTTGTGCAGACTGACCAGCAGAGTGACTCCAATAAATCCCCTCTCTAACTTTGGTTTGCAGAGCTATAATTATCATTTTGTGAAAAGAACCAAGCTTATTTCAATATGTTTTATAAGGTTTTTATAGAAATGTTCTATCAATTAATGCATATGTAAACGAAAATCCAGTTTAGGCGTTAAGTGTTGTCCCTGAATAGCCTGTGCGGACTGCACATGCTTATCTAGGACAATACTTAACGCACATGCATTAAAGCCCAGTTTTCCCAAAACGAGACTTAAGGGTAACCCCAATCCCAGCAGCCCCCTCACCTGGTTCTTTTTCTCCAGTAGCTGAACAGAGAGCAGTGAGTTGCCGAAGTTCTCCGACGTGGCCTGGGGCATCTTCTCCTCAATCCACAGTTTCTCGTCCTCCACGTCGCGCACAAACTGGTGGATGAACTTAACCTTCTCCAGCTGCTCCCTACGCTTGGTTAGGGGCTCCTGGATCTTGGCGAACCTGCAGACAGATTATTTGAGCTGAGTTCTCGGAAAACTGGGCTTAATGCATATGCGTAAAGTGTTGTCCCAGATTAGCATGTGCAGAACGCACAGGCTAATCAGTGACAACACTTTCAGGCTCGACTATATTTTTTGTTTACAAGAGACTTTATATAAATGAAATATTCCAGTTAAGCAGAAAATGTTGTCCCTGTGCAGTCTGTGCACAATGCACAGGCTAATCAGGGACCACACTTTATGCACATTAAACCTTTTTTTTCCAGAGCAAGGTTTAAATAAATAGTTAAAATTAATACACGGGCAATTGGGATTACATTTTATCTTAGAAAATGTATTTCACAACAGAAGAACTCCTACAAACATATACTTACACTTATAAAGAGTGATTCCAACCAATTGTATATCTTCAAACAATAAGCAACCAATAACTTTGAAATCTGCGAAATGGTTCATCTATTTACTTGGAATGAGTTGAGGTAAAACAAGAGCATTTTCACTGAAAACTGATCTTTACCAACACTTTTATTCAGTTTCATAAGAGATCCACAGAAACCTATCAAGTCATTGTTGTTACAAGAACTCAGTGTACAGACCTCTCAGCGACGGCTGCTTTGCGGGCCTCAATGATGTTCTCTTTCTCTGGTTCTATCTTCTTCACGTGGATGATCTGGTCATCCAGCTCCTTCACCTGCTGTTCCTTGATCTTCATCTGGTTCTCAAGAAGCTGTAACATGCAGTTAAAGTTGTGAGCCATGCGAAAATGGGTCTTAATGAATGTGCGTAAACTTAAAGTGTCCTCCCAGATAAGCCTGTGTTGTCCGCACAGGCTAATCAGGGACGACACTTTCCGCTTGTATGTTATTGGTTTGCTTAAAGGAAGTCTGTTCTTTGCAAAAAATTCAGTTCAGGCAGAAAGTGTCGTCCAAAATTAGCCTGAGTGGCCTGCACGGGCAAATCTGGAAAACACTTTGCGCATATGCATTGAGCCCAGTTTTTCCATAACAAGGCTCCACAATTTTGAATTTTTGTTTCAGTCTTCATAAATCTTTACATTTTAAACTGGAGAAATCCTACTATGTGACAGTGGCATTAAACTCACAACACTCAATAGTAAGTGCCAGTTGAGGAAGTCAAAAGTCTGTCCATTGTTGCAATTAGATGAGGAAATCAATCATGGGCACACCAAAATAGATTTGTGTTAAATCTCATTTATCAAATAATCAAATCTTGAATTATATCCAACCAAAAAGATAAGTAGAAATACACTTGAGTCTTGCTCTGGGAATATGGGGCTTAATGCATGTGTGTAAAGGGTCACCCTAGATTAGCCTGTTCATTCCCCAAAGGCTTAACAGGGACAACGCTTTCCGCCTAAACTGGATTTTCGCTAAGAAGAGACTTCCTTTAAACGAAAAATACCATTAAAGCGGTTAAGTGTCTTCTCTGATTAGACTGAACAGACTGCACAAGCTAATATAGGACTACACTTTACGCACATTCCCAGAACAAGGCTCATTTCCAATTAACCCTTTGCATGCTGGGAAATTTGTTGTCTGCTAAAATGTCGTCTGCTGAATTTCTAAAATTAGCATTTATTTGATTTTTTTTTCAAAGAATACTATCAGAATAGCAAACAGTTTGGATCCTGATGAGACGCCACGTTCTGTGGCGTCTCATCTGGATCCAAACTGTTTGCAAAGACCTTCAAAATTCGGTTCCAGCGCTCAAAGGGTTAAATCTGAAGCACTGCAATAAACAGTTGGAAGAATTTCACTGCACACAATGGAAATCATGTAAGTTCAACCTGTTAGCGGCACCACCAAAGAAATAATCAGTTTATTAACATCCCACCACCTAGACAGATATAATTTTGCATAAAACGTTTCGAACTGACAGTTCTCGTGAAATATGACAGAAATCTAGATCTAGACACAAAAAAGACTCTGAAAACAACAAAAAACTGCCCAAACAATATACTTCTTTTATTATATCATATGTCCACTGAAATAGAAGTTGTTAAATAGTTAGTTGAGAAAAAATAAGACACTGCTGAACTGAACGCTCATATTATTTCAATTTCATTATTATCATGACAGCCATAGTCTTTATCCAATGCACATCCCTTACATTTACCGGTATAGGTTTTTAGAAAAAATATGTCCGTCAACTAAAGCAAAACAACTTAAAATTTAACCTCAATGAAAATTTTAATTGTCATTAGAGCCAAAAATTGCATAACAAGCAACTGAACAGGTACATGTCATTTATAACATTTTTCTACATTAATTCAGCTTAAGACAAATGTGGCAAATCACTCAATGCACATAACCAAATTTTTAACTTGTTGAGTATATGAAACTACAAAAATAACTTGTATAATATCCTATATTTCTCTGAAGCTCTTCATATGTATATTTTTACATGTTCTTATGTCGCACATTTTTATTATTTTGCGGTACGTATTCAGAAAAAATAATCAACAGTTCAATAATTCCTATGAGAAAGCCAAAAGTGTGACATACGTTCTGATTCTGCATAAGCAGGTTGACAGTGGTCAGGTCCTTGGCTGACTCAGCCTGGATGATCTGGGACTCCAGCTGGGTCACCCAGCCGTCAATGTCATCACAGCTCTGCTCGTACAGCACTGCGCGCTTGTTCTCAAACAGCTTGTCGGCCTTCTCGGTGGTGGTGGTCTCCAGCTGGTCCCACTGGGTTGACAGGTTGGCCAGGATGGGCCCAATCTGCTCTCGAGTCTCAGGCTTCTCAGCCATCAACTCCTCACCGGCCTGTAGTAGTAATCAGTATAAATAAAGCATCGTTCTGGGAAAATGGGGATAAATGCATGTGCAAAAAGTGTCATCCAAGATTAGCCTGTGCAGTTCTAACAGGCTCATCAGGGATGACACTTCCTGCCTAGACAGGATTCTTTTTTAGAGACTTCTTTTATTTTAAACACAAAAATTCCATAAAAGCGGAAAGTGTTGTCTCTGAGTAGCCTGTGCAGACTGCATAGGCTAATCTGGGATGACACGTTATGACCATGCATCAAGCCAAACTCCTCCCCGGCCTGAAGTGATCAGCAGAAATCATGCACTGAACAGGAAAATAACCTACCGTCTTTACTGGGTTCACCAAATCTGTCCAGTTTTGAATAGTTACAGCAAAATTAAGAACTTTTGGTAAATCATTTGTGGCATTCAAAAAGAGGAAATCAGCTGACGGCAAGAGAAATGGCACCCCTCAAAATAGTTTCCTACATTAATACTCTCTTAAGTTTGGATCTTTTTATGTTTTTCTATCTTTTAAAACAAATAACTTAAAAGCTGCTATACACGACCACATCAATTCTCCACCACTACAGGGTATACCTACCTTCTGTAGCCTCATAAGTCTGTCCTTGTTGGCTGCTATCTCACGCTCGAACGCCTGATGACGCAGGTACTTGCTGTGGAGATTCTTTGCATCTCGGTATGTCTCGTCTTCAGCGTCCGCCATTTTGTCATGCAGCCAGTCTCGCAACTGTCGAACAAAATGTAACAACTACTTTAAATTCTCACAAAATTGTATTACAAGGTTCTCTAAATGCCTTCAAATCGTGTTTTATCTTTCAAAATTCTAGTTTTTTCATAAAGTGGAGTCACGTAAACCTTAAATTTAGAGCTATACAAAGAGTGCCAAAGGCAATTCAAATTGAAGATTGTTTCTTCAAAAGTAATCACTTTACATCCCCCCCCCTTCCAATTTTAATTAAAGAAGGGACCACCTAAATGTCTTAAAGTCAAGCTTGTGTAAATTTGGTCTCCTGTAGAACCCCTGAATTCTAGGACTTTTAAATTCAAGATTTATAACAGGAGTGACCTCCCAAATGACCCCCACATTCATGGGTTGTCGTCCCAATGACCTCCAGATTCAAGGTTCGTCTTCCCTTGAACCTCCAAATTCAAGATTTATCTTCTCTTGAACCCAAAATTAAAGGTTAAAAGTTGTTCTCAAGAGTGCTATCCCCTACCTCATCACACTCCTGTAGGAACTGCTGCAGTAACAGTTGGTCCCTCAGTCTATCCAGCTGCTCATCTGCACGCTGACGGTTTGTGTTGCGTCTAAAATACACAACACACACACAGATATCACCAGTCCTGCAGACTTGAGAGTGCTGGTCAGTTGCTCCAAATAAAATTGGCATCTTAAACTTGATTTTCAACATTATAAAATGAGATTTGAGCAAACAAAACAGAGAAGTTGACAATCAATATTTTGGAATAGAACAACCCTAAAACTTGCAAGAAATTGATTAAAACCAGTGAGCCCAGTGCGTACCTCTCATTGATGTTCTCAGCCTTCTTGTGTATCTTGTCTGCAGCGTAGTGTCCATCCTCCATGAGACGGTTGGCAAAGGTGAGCACCGCGTTGATCTTCTCATCGTTAGCGTCCATCGTGGTGATGAACGCCTCATGACGCTTGATCAGGTCTTCTGCAGCCTCCAGCGTGTTCTGTAGAGAAACAGGGGGGAAAAAATGAGGCTTGTGTGAATATAAGCCGTGGTACGGGAAAATCTGGCTTAATGCATGTGCGTAACGTGTAGTACCAAATTAGCCCGTGCAGTCTGAACAGGCTTATCAGGAATAACCCTTTCTTCCTACATTAGACTTTCGCTAAGAACAGACTTCCTCCAAACGAAAAATACCATACAAGCGGAAAGAATCGTCCCTGATTACTGCAAAGGCTAATCTGGGACAACACTTTACGCACCTGCAATGTGACCAGTTTTCTCAGAACGAGGTTATCTCATAAAATCATACGACAAATGAACCTTATTTTCATTCAGATTTGTATACATACATTGTCAGCATGTGCTGCTGATGAACAGAGGGAAACAAACATGAGCTAGACGCATGTTAACCCTTTGAGTGCTGGAACCGGATTTTAAAGGCCTTTGCAAACAGTTTGGATCCAGATGAGACGCCACAGAACGTGGCGTCCCATCAGGATCCAAACTGTTTGCTACTCTGATAGTATTCTTTGAAAAAAAATTGAAGAAAATGCTAATTTTAGAAATTCAGCAGACCAAATGTTAGCAGACGACAAATTTCCCAGCATGCAAAGGGTTAAAGGATACCAAGATTATATAAGAACATGACATTGTACTATAAGCAAAACAAAGGATGTTTAGTTTCATTTGTTTAAACCTTTTTATTTAACTCAACTGTTTAGAAAGCATAAGACACAATCTGAGTCTATTCCTAACAGGAATCAGTACTTTGAGTCTTTAGTACGCTCTTGAGACCTAGGATCTGGGTATTGAAGCCTGGACCTCCTGATTGCAAGGCGACCCCATATCCAGTACATCACCAAGGCAATCAGGCTTGTTTCTGACTTAAGACATTTCAGCCCGTCTCTTGGAAAACAGGGCTTAATGCCTCAAAAAGAGACAAGCTTAATAATCAATGAAAATAACTCTTTAATGCAATTTAACTGTATTAGTATGTCTATCTATTTTTAGTTTAATATTTAAAACAGTCATACTGAACAACTTCATGTTTTAATTAAATTTAGCAACAAACTGAAAAGGAAATGCAAACAAACTAGAAATGTTTCATAGACACTGATGCCCCCACAACATATATTCGGACAAAAAAATCCCTTTCTTAACTATCATCTACACATTAAGGTCATTCAACTGTGAAAGTTTAAACGAGATCCTCGCTGTCCTACAAGAAGAGTCAAAGACTCAAATTTTGGGATGTATGGACCAACAAGTGCAATGCTTAATGCATCCCAGTGGGGGAATAATGACTGCATTATATTATGAAAACATAAATAAGCAACATCAAATTAACAGGTAGAAAATGAAGGACCAAAAATAATTGTGATACAAAAATGCATTTTGCTCTAAACACATATTGAGTCTCAAAATACTTCAACCCTGTCAAAATCCATTGGTCCAAATAAAGCCAAACATTTACCTAAAAAAAAAATCTGTGATATTCTTTCCAATTTGATTATTTGAAATTATATACGAAATAAACGAAAGGACGAGCCATTAAACATTTTCCCGAAATTTGCCCTACAAAGTAACACAAATGAATCACAAGACGACACGGAAGATTGGCCTTGTTCTGGGAACAACTAGGCTTAATGAATGTGCGTTAACCCTTTGCATGCTGGGAAATTTGTCGACTGCTAAAATGTTGTCTGCTGAATTTCTAAAATAAGCATTTTCTTCGATTTTTTTCAAAGAATACTATCAGAATAGCAAACAGTTTGGATCCTGATGAGACGCCACGTTCTGTGGCGTCTCATCTGGATCCAAACTGTTTGCAAAGGCCTTCAAAATCCGGTTCCAGCGCTCAAAGGGTTAAGGCTTTC
>VMBQ01000115.1:115105-152617 GCA_007657795.1 Dreissena rostriformis | reverse complement strand
GCGACAGTTACACGACTCAAGGTGGCATCTCAAACTGTTGATGATATAATTACAGTAGTTAGGTCCTCTCGGCGACAGTTACACGACTCAAGGTGACCTCTCAAACTGTTGATGATATAAATACCGTAGTAAGGTCCTCTCGGCGACAGTTACACGACTCAAGGTGACCTCTCAAACTGTTGATGATATAAATACAGTAGTAAGGTCCTCTCGGCGACAGTTACACGACTCAAGGTGACCTCTCAAACTGTTGATGATATAAATACAGTAGTAAGGTCCTCTCGGCGACAGTTACACGACTCAAGGTGACCTCTCAAACTGTTGATGATATAAATACAGTAGTAAGGTCCTCTCGGCGACAGTTACACGACTCAAGGTGACCTCTCAAACTGTTGATGATATAAATACAGTAGTAAGGTCCTCTCGGCGACAGTTACACGACTCAAGGTGACCTCTCAAACTGTTGATGATATAAATACAGTAGTAAGGTCCTCTCGGCGACAGTTACACGACTCAAGGTGACCTCTCAAACTGTTGATGATATAAATACAGTAGTAAGGTCCTCTCGGCGACAGTTACACGACTCAAGGTGACCTCTCAAACTGTTGATGATATAAATACAGTAGTAAGGTCCTCTCGGCGACAGTTACACGACTCAAGGTGACCTCTCAAACTGTTGATGATATAAATACAGTAGTAAGGTCCTCTCGGCGACAGTTACACGACTCAAGGTGACCTCTCAAACTGTTGATGATATAAATACAGTAGTAAGGTCCTCTCGGCGACAGTTACACGACTCAAGGTGACCTCTCAAACTGTTGATGATATAAATACAGTAGTAAGGTCCTCTCGGCGACAGTTACACGACTCAAGGTGACCTCTCAAACTGTTGATGATATAAATACAGTAGTAAGGTCCTCTCGGCGACAGTTACACGACTCAAGGTGACCTCTCAAACTGTTGATGATATAAATACAGTAGTAAGGTCCTCTCGGCGACAGTTACACGACTCAAGGTGACCTCTCAAACTGTTGATGATATAAATACAGTAGTAAGGTCCTCTCGGCGACAGTTACACGACTCAAGGTGACCTCTCAAACTGTTGATGATATAAATACAGTAGTAAGGTCCTCTCGGCGACAGTTACACGACTCAAGGTGACCTCTCAAACTGTTGATGATATAAATACAGTAGTAAGGTCCTCTCGGCGACAGTTACACGACTCAAGGTGACCTCTCAAACTGTTGATGATATAAATACAGTAGTAAGGTCCTCTCGGCGACAGTTACACGACTCAAGGTGACCTCTCAAACTGTTGATGATATAAATACAGTAGTAAGGTCCTCTCGGCGACAGTTACACGACTCAAGGTGACCTCTCAAACTGTTGATGATATAAATACAGTAGTAAGGTCCTCTCGGCGACAGTTACACGACTCAAGGTGACCTCTCAAACTGTTGATGATATAAATACAGTAGTAAGGTCCTCTCGGCGACAGTTACACGACTCAAGGTGACCTCTCAAACTGTTGATGATATAAATACAGTAGTAAGGTCCTCTCGGCGACAGTTACACGACTCAAGGTGACCTCTCAAACTGTTGATGATATAAATACAGTAGTAAGGTCCTCTCGGCGACAGTTACACGACTCAAGGTGACCTCTCAAACTGTTGATGATATAAATACAGTAGTAAGGTCCTCTCGGCGACAGTTACACGACTCAAGGTGACCTCTCAAACTGTTGATGATATAAATACAGTAGTAAGGTCCTCTCGGCGACAGTTACACGACTCAAGGTGACCTCTCAAACTGTTGATGATATAAATACAGTAGTAAGGTCCTCTCGGCGACAGTTACACGACTCAAGGTGACCTCTCAAACTGTTGATGATATAAATACAGTAGTAAGGTCCTCTCGGCGACAGTTACACGACTCAAGGTGACCTCTCAAACTGTTGATGATATAAATACAGTAGTAAGGTCCTCTCGGCGACAGTTACACGACTCAAGGTGACCTCTCAAACTGTTGATGATATAAATACAGTAGTAAGGTCCTCTCGGCGACAGTTACACGACTCAAGGTGACCTCTCAAACTGTTGATGATATAAATACAGTAGTAAGGTCCTCTCGGCGACAGTTACACGACTCAAGGTGACCTCTCAAACTGTTGATGATATAAATACAGTAGTAAGGTCCTCTCGGCGACAGTTACACGACTCAAGGTGACCTCTCAAACTGTTGATGATATAAATACAGTAGTAAGGTCCTCTCGGCGACAGTTACACGACTCAAGGTGACCTCTCAAACTGTTGATGATATAAATACAGTAGTAAGGTCCTCTCGGCGACAGTTACACGACTCAAGGTGACCTCTCAAACTGTTGATGATATAAATACAGTAGTAAGGTCCTCTCGGCGACAGTTACACGACTCAAGGTGACCTCTCAAACTGTTGATGATATAAATACAGTAGTAAGGTCCTCTCGGCGACAGTTACACGACTCAAGGTGACCTCTCAAACTGTTGATGATATAAATACAGTAGTAAGGTCCTCTCGGCGACAGTTACACGACTCAAGGTGACCTCTCAAACTGTTGATGATATAAATACAGTAGTAAGGTCCTCTCGGCGACAGTTACACGACTCAAGGTGACCTCTCAAACTGTTGATGATATAAATACAGTAGTAAGGTCCTCTCGGCGACAGTTACACGACTCAAGGTGACCTCTCAAACTGTTGATGATATAAATACAGTAGTAAGGTCCTCTCGGCGACAGTTACACGACTCAAGGTGACCTCTCAAACTGTTGATGATATAAATACAGCAGTAAGGTCCTCTCGGCGACAGTTACACGACTCAAGGTGACCTCTCAAACTGTTGATGATATAAATACAGTAGTAAGGTCCTCTCGGCGACAGTTACACGACTCAAGGTGACCTCTCAAACTGTTGATGATATAAATACAGTAGTTAGGTCCTCTCGGCGACAGTTACACGACTCAAGGTGACCTCAGTAAGGTCCTCTCGGCGACAGTAACACGACTCAAGGTGACCTCTCAAACTGTTGATGATATAAATACAGTAGTAAGGTCCTCTCGGCGACAGTAACACGACTCAAGGTGACCTCTCAAACTGTTGATGATATAAATATTTACGGCAGAAGCAACTATGCATACATTTAAGTTCGATATCAACGTATATTGTCTTGACACAAGATCTGAAACTGAAACTTAGCAAATGAATCTTTCACGCTTGCCGTTCACAGTTCCGTATGTGTGTGCTTGAAATGTATATTTAATTCTCGAAAAATAATTTTGAAAAGAATAGACAAGTTTTTATTATGTACAAAACAAAGAAGACATTCAACTATGTATTTTAAAACGAAACTCATCCAGAACTTTTCTTCAGCTATAATTAAGTTATACTTATGTTATACCACGCCGACCATTAGAACTACGCAGATGGATGTGCGCCTAGTGGGGCTTTCTTTTTATTCTTTCTAAAACTTCATACTGCGTGCACAAAAATCTCAAATGAGTGTCTGCACAAATTCAAGGCAACCACTACCACAGAATAGGGCATCAGAAGTAACAAATAACTATCGCATTTTCAATCCATACAAAAAAAGCAAAAAAAAATCATTTACATTTATAACATCTATCACAACTAAACGCATACATAGGTACTGTGTTAATTGAGAAAACTAACAGTGTCAGATATGAATTTATATTAGAGAAATAATAGCGAAATAATATGTGAACATTGTTTTGAGTTTGTCAAAACACTTCTAATTGTGATATGTTGGTATATCTGCAACTTATAACTTTAACAATTATATTTTGCAAACCAGGAAAACAAATTGAGTTCATAAAGTGAACCAATAACGAGGATTTGAACACAATAAACAGTAATTTTTGTATACGGATACATGTAAAGGATACTTAATGTAGTCGCAAACATTCGACGGTTTCTTGAGCAAGACAAATAAAAAGTAATTAAACTTCTTTTTACATCCATGGAGTTAAAAAATACAAGTTCAAGATCTATTTATAATGAAAGAGACTTCAACATCAAACAGTCACGTTGCAAGTACTATCACTAACATTTAATCTACATAAAAATCTTGAAAAAAAATCAACGACATCATCAAGATCTTCTGAATCTTCAAACAAAATCAAAATATCAGCATCATTTCTAAAACAAACATCGATGATATAACATAATTTCCAACGACAAATTGGACAAATCAACACTAATTTTCAAAATCTGACATATACGTATACCATGTCTTGTGTCAGAGCGACTCCTGTTTAAAAACAAAAACTGACTCCTTGTAACGTCGCATATGCATATGGTAATTAATGATAAAGGGTGCATATGGGAATTAATGATAAAGGGTTCTATAAAGAAAATATTTGAATGTTAGGAACAATAATAACATAAATGAAGTTTGGAAATTGAATAGCAAATCTTTATGATATATTGGCCATGATTATAGGGTTTGATTCTCTTGCAAGTAGAAACACGACATACCTTACATTCACTGTACTAAATCAACTGAAAGGTCAAAGATACGATATTCTAAATGAAGGAATTTGTTCTTAGATACTGTACTATCCCAGTTGATAAAATGGTCAGAGGTATTGACACGGGAATTCTAATCATACTAAGTATTTCATATATCAATTGAGATATGCCGGTCAAGGGGATTACGTTGTCGCTAAACATACAGAGTACTGCAACGAGAATCATAATCTTATAAAATTAAGAGGATTATTCGATAACTGGGTAAATACATGAATGGTTTGGTTACTATATTCATCAGTCCAATTAGAAGTCAACAAGTAGTAAATAAAATGCTTTGACCAATCAAATATGTTATAAGGAATAGTATTATTTTATGTTTATGTGAACTTTGGGTAGGGGGAGTCCACCTTTAGCCAGCAAAGAGAGCGGTCACGCTTTCGTGTCGCGGCGGCCATGTTGGCCCGCCTGCGCTGTTAGATTGTATATCACGAACATTAGCAAGCGTTGTGTTAGAAAATATTCAACAGAAATAAATCGAGATGAAAAGTCTTATGAACTGGTGTTTGTTACTATGTGTCTCCAACGAATAATATTATTAACTACGTCACATGGTGACCCATATTCAGGAATGTGGGGATAGTCTCAAACTAAATATAAACTCAATTGAAGTTGTCCAATACACTCGTGGTTAGCGTTTGGCTATGATATTAATAAGTAAAAACATAATTTTGAATAAAAAAAAATAATCAAATTATAACGAAAAATTGATTTCTCTGAAACATATTTTTCACTATCAAATCTATATAAATTATATTACAATGAGGTATTCAATTCAAAATGACCCGAATATATTATATAGGGTGCATCGCTTTGAACAGCAATTACTTCATCAATTGTGCAGCGATTTCCATGAACTCGGTCTTATTAAACGCAGAAATGAATTTGCTTTCTGGAAATGTACATTTATTTAAATATTTTTTACAAATGCTGGATCAAATTTCAAGAAATAACACGATACACATGTAATCCGATAAAGACCTAAGCGAACCGGTAATGGCTTAATCAGTTTACCATGAAATTCGCGCTGTAAACAAATAATATTTGTTGGAAATTAAAACCGCTGGCATGTTTCAATAGGAAAGACATTTGTTTTTAGAGGTTTAATAGTTTAATTACCGAATGCATGGTGTATATGTTGAATTGAGACTCGAAGTCCTTAGCTATCTGTTATACACCAATCGACTGTATAAAACATGAAGATGTTTTAGCTATGTGGGTATTGTTTATGTGATAGCTGTTGATGCCTTGATTTGTTAAATTACTGCTAAATTATTTTAAAACACCTCTCATGATAGACTGATCCCGGAATTCGCTCTAGTTTAGAAAACCCACTTATCACCCCGGTACAAACAATGCTTGTTCATTATATCAACCAATGATAGCTTGATTTAAATAATAACTGTTGATACGGCGTGTGATTTTGAAAGGATTAAAAATGGGTCAGCTTTATTTGTACCAGAAGATTAGTGGGATTTTCCAAAACTCAAAAAGGTTGCCTTTCCGGAATACATGTATTCAAGATGTATTTCCAAATTATCCATTTTCAGTGGCTTTCATAATGTGAGTGCTTACTTTTTCAGCGCGCATTGAATTCCTATTTTGAAGAGAGTTTGGCTAATAGAGAGGACACAGCTTTTACATATGTGGTACAAACATCTACAGTCCAAGAAACAAAGAAAGTCAAAAAAACAAAGACCAACAGCTCAAAGAAAATTCCGGAACAAGCTGGGTATTTTTTTCTTCAATTTTTGCAGCTGCATGTATTCCTTCGCATCTTGAAAAAAGTGTATTAAGTGCATATAGAACGCAGCTGTATTGGCACCTTATTTTATCTGCATTAAATAGGCATTTGATACACTTACAAAAATACACATTTTTTCCTGTATTAATACACTTAAGTGCGTTAAAAGTGAATTTCTCATTGTGAAAAATACACTTTAACATAAAACAAGTAATTAGTATGCTTCAGTCAATTTTAGTTTGTTTAAGTATATTTTCAAGTGTTGTATAAATACTTTTTTTTTGTAAAAGTACAGAAACAATACACAAGGGTATTAAATGCACAATTAATGTTCATTTTATATGGTGACAATACAGCTGCGTTAAATGCGCATTTAAAACATTTTTTAGAAGTGTTTTAACTAGGGGAACTGTTGCATGACAAACCTCACTATTGTTTGTTTTTTAAATTCTGAATGTCAACTAGGCCTTTAATATTTGAATATAACATCAACATACAAAAGATAATGAAAAAAGCATTAACACGTTATGGATAGAGGTATTAACTCTCAAATTTGCTTTTATAGTCCTGTAAATCTATCTGTACAATACACAGAGAAATTCCAGAATTCAGTTACTTATATATTACTGATATATGTTATATTATGTAAAAACAGCCAAACAATCGTGTCACTTGATTGAAATTACAGTACATTCTGTCAAAAAATGTTTTCATATTATTTTGAGGGAATTATTGGGTCATTTTAGGGAAATCATTCAGGTTTACTGGCAATAGGAAATGGCTTTTATTCTCCAGTATAAATTGTGAAAAAGTTTGGATGCCCCCGGTAGGGTGGCATATAGCAGTTGAACTGTCAGTCCGTCTGTCTGTCAGTCTGTGTGTCCGTCCGAAAACTTTCACATTGGCCATAACTTTTGCAATATTGAAGATAGCAACTTGATATTTGGAATGCATGTGTATCTCATGGAGCTGCACATTTTGAGTGGTGAAAGGTCAAGGTCATCCTTCAAGGTCAAAGGTCAAAAAACAAAATCCAAGGGAAGTAATGAGCTTTAAAGGGAGATAATTTCTATACCAGCCAATGATAAATATAATTTTTATTTCAAAGCGGCGCAGTTGGGGGTATTGTGTTTCTGACAATCACATCTCTTGTTTTGATAGCCAGAGGATTACCAAGATAATTTTGTCTCTTGTTTTCTTTTTTTTAAGTTGAGAAAATTTGGCTTACTGCATGTGCATGAAATGTAATTGCAGATTAGTCTATGCAGTCTGTATACATGCTAATTAGGGACAACACCTTACGCGTTAGATTTTTGTTTAAAGGAGATATATTCTAAACAAGGATCCAATTAATGGGGACTGCACAAGCTTATCTGCGATGACACTTTACTCACATGCATTAAGCCCAGTTTTCTCAGAATGAGGCTCATTGAAATGTTTCAATGGACAGAACAATATGGAACAAGGCCCTAACAATGAAAATGTAACAAATCGAATATCACATACAATAAACTGAATGTAAACAATGAGTTAGTATATATAAAAAAGTAGAATATTTATTGACATCACCCAGCTTGCTGTTATTCTTCTATTTGATCTTTCCCAAGTAAAATGGTTTTATATTATACTGGCAATTTTCTTTAGGGCTGGCCTACCGTTCAGGATAAGAGTTATCTCGTGGAACATAGATGGTTTGAATAAAGACAGTCTTCGGAGCCGAACAAAGGCGGTCTGTGAGACAATTAAAAGGTATGGCATACGATAAGGGGAATTAGGCCTGGGAGATGATATCAAGATAGTAAATGTTGCAAACCTATGTGCGAATTGTGAAAGTGTATCAAGAAAGTATTAAGAGTATTTATTGTTGCTTATATACAGGCACTGAGGATATCGTATGGAAGATAAAACTATTTTAATCCAGATCTTATACGAGTAGAACTATAATTGACTGTAATTAAATCTGTCCTGTTCATATATTATCGTCAATGTCGTTTTACAATTGAATGTCATTAAATCTGTCCTCTTCGAATATTATCGTCACTGTCGTTCTTCAATTGAATGTCATTAAATCTGTCCTGTTCGAATATTATCGTCACTGTCGTTCTTCAATTGAATGTCATTAAATATGTCCTGTTCGAATATATCGTCACTGTCGTTCTACAATTGAATGTCTTTAAATCTGTCCTGTTCGAATATAATCGTCACTGTCGTTCTCAAACCTCGTAGCTCCAAAATTTTCATTTTTTTTTCGTCTTTTCCGATTATATGAACTCTGGTGCGTGTTTTGGGCTATATCTCGTAGCTCTACGCCAATCAAAGCCCATGAAAAAGCCACGTGACGATCAAAGATATGTCCTTTCATTCTGAAAAATTGTGATGCGGCTTTTATTGCTATGTCATTTCACCTATAGGTGCAGTGATTTGTTTACCTGCGAGTCCTGCGTACTGGACTCACAAAAACCTCTGGGGATGCAAAGTTTCAAATTATGTGAGTCCCAAAAATGCATTGAAATTTCTCAAAAAAATAATAACGTTTAATATTTGAACTAGTTCTTTCAATTTGGGGACTCATAGATTTGCAAGTTATCGAGTCCCAGGACTCGGGTGAGAAAATTTGTAAAAATATCACTGTAGGTGTACACGTCATTTCGTACATTTTCGAATTGTCGTACCTCATAAAAATTACAAAACTGTGGTGACAAAATATTGTAGCTACCATATCATAGCTTCCATTTCTGAATATCAGTATGACTTACGCGTCTACAGCTTATACCGTATTTTGCAGCTTCATTTGTTAAGTATTTTTACAGAATTTCAATTTCTAAAACATCATTATAAATAAAAAGTGACGGTTTTTTCTCTCTCCTGAAAAGTTGGCATTTTGTAGCTACGAGGTTTGAGAACTACAGCGACGTTATGCAATTTCATTTCAGAAGAGTTCTGGGAAAACTAAACTGAATGCATAGTGTCCGCCCAAATTAGCATGTGCAGTCTGCACAGGTTCACCAGGGACGAAACTTTCCCTTTTATGGTATTTTTGTTGAAAGGAAGTCTCTTCTTAACATAATTCCAGTTTAGGCGGAAATTGTTATCTCTGAATAGCCTTCAGGGAAAGTGTTAACAAACACTTGAGGTACATGAATAAAGCCGAGTTTCCCTGACCGAGACTAACTTTTGCAATATTGAAGATAGCAACTTGATATTTGGCATGCATGTGTATCTCATGGAGCTGCACATTTTGAGAGGTGAAAGGTCAAGGTCATCCTTCAAGGTCAAAGGTCAAATATACGGGTCAAAATCGCTCAAAAGGGGACATAGTGTTTCTCAAACAAATCACTTGTTTTTGTATAAAATAAATTATGTGTCTCTGCATAACAGAGAAGAATCTATTTGTATTTTTAAAAATGAGGTGTCATGTTTGTGACTAATATATTTCCCCAAAATTTCCCAACGTTGACATTTGTATTTTTTCCTGAAATCCCAATTGTATAAGTACGTTCTTATTTGCAGAATCTTTTCCTGGTGCAATGGACAGAAACAAAATGACTTCTTGTAATTTAATTCCTTCAAGACATTTTTCTTAAATAGAAGAAAACCTTTAAGTGATGTCTATGATACATAAATAAGTTTAAATTATCAAGTTTGATGAAGGGACACATTTGATTGGCTTTTGGGTTCTCTTTAATTATCTTCTTTCTCTTTCCTGATAAACAGTACCGGTACATCATGACATTCATATCATCTTTTGCTTAAAGGGATGGCAAGCCTTACTACAATACTTTTTGTAGAGTTTATATGAGAAAAACTACGAGACCACTGATCTTAGTCCATATGCACTATGTAAAGACTTTCAAATGTTGCTCATCAGATTGTACATTTAGATTCCAAAATGTACAAAAAAGCTATGAGAAAAAAAGAATATTATTGCTATTTAATTTGCATGTTGTATTATATAGGGATTAAGCCAGACTTAAAAAAGTGGGGGCCTAAACATGGTAAGGGTGACCTCTTTCGTGAAAAATCGTCAACTGGTAAAGTTTGGGCATTAAACGTGACTTCATTGTGCTGTTTTCTCTTACGTATATAAAGGAATCATTGAAACATATGTTCCATGTAGTAAATTCTGAAAAATAATATGATGCTTTTACCGAGTATATACTGTATGTTACTCTTTTTTAAGTTATTGACCTGCTTTTCAGTGCAGTGTAAAGGGAGAGAAGTTCTTCATGATGACGTCACATCTCGAGAGCACCAAGGAATACAGCAAGGAAAGGCAAGAGCAGCTCAAGCAGTGTTTCAAGTACATCGGGACCAGAGAAAAGGGCTACACTGTGATCTTTGGTGGGGACTTGTACCTTAGGGATAATGAGGTAAGGCAGTTTTATCATTGTCCCATGTGCTAGTGCTTTTACACCAGTTTTTTTGCGAAAAGAACTGTTAATAAAAGGTTAAATACTTCATGTCATCCCCGCTCTCGTTATGTCTGTCTATCTGTAGACACAAACATGTCAAAACGCATTCTCCTACACTTTTAAACGTACAACATTCAAACGTGCAGGCATTGCTCATTATATTGAGAAATGTTCCATGTGCAATTTGTATTATACTATGCTAAAAAATATTAAAGTTATACCCCATTTACAATTTACCCATATTAAGACATGTGGCGTCGGGGTGTATTCTTTGTCACAACTCTGAAAAACTAGTTGAAGCATTATTGCACTGAAAGCCTCAGATTTAGTAACATATTCCAGAGTCTATTTCCTAAACAGTGTTAGTTAAAATCCACTTAATTAATAATTTTAAGGTAAGCATAAACCATCATTGTGATGATCGGAATCAACCCTTCTTTTTGTTACCCACAGATAGACGCAATCGGCGGATTACCGGAAAACATTTACGACATCTGGGAAATCACAGGCAAGAGACCGGAAGCGAAGTTCACGTAGGACCTCATGAGAAACGACAATCTGCGCATGCCGAACAGATTCAAACGGCGCTGCCGATTCGATAGGCTCTACATACGACACTCGGAGCCTAAGGAAGTGAAAGAGGAATACTTTGAGCTTTGTGGACTGGAGAGACTACGCAATGTGCAGAGGTTTTGTTCCGACCACTGGAGCTTGTTGGCCCATTTGAACATATTGTCAAAGATTCCGAAATGAGAATTGTCACTTTTGTGGCTTTTTGGCCCATGTGTGCATATTTTCACAGACTCCAAATTGATGACCAATTTATATATAAAGGTTTTATTGTTTTGCGGAATAGCATTGTAAATATCTATGCCAAAGTGGCAGATATAGTGTTTAACTATGTTTTACGTTTGCAAGGCTATGCAGTAGTATGTTGTTGTTGTTATTTTCTATTGATCAACCATTCTTCCCCATCGTGAACATTTTGTGATTTCCTAACACGGTTGTCAATTCACCAACTCGTATTCTAATGCAGTTTCAAGTTACACACAAGTTAGCACATGATGAGTTCGTGAATTCTTTAATCGCCTGTGGAACTGTATTTCCTCCAAAATCGTAATCAGATCTTCTGTACATGTAGGTGTGGCAACATTCCAGCTATCTGGCATACATGCACATCGCGCTGTGGTTAGTACATCATCCGTACCGGATTATCATAAGTGGCCATGTTTTCTGTAACTTAAACTTCTTAGAAGTGCTGCAGTTATTATCCAGATTCGGGTTTGTTCAGGTTAAGTCTCTGACGACGATCCATTCCTTAATCCATATATGTCATCCAGCATCACTTAAATCTTTACCTTGACTTCAGTGACCTATCATGTGTTCAATTTATTCAGCGGGCACATTTAAAGAGAGCGGATTCGCGGTGAGGATGTATTGCCCAGGTAAAAAATTCTTAAAGCTGGGTTTTGTCACGTTTTATATTCTTTCCAACGTATGAAAAATATATAACGTGTCACATACTACGTTTCGCAGTATAGGATAAATATATCATTTCTGCGACGTGATGAACTTGAGTCCCGTCAATTTCACAGACACATTTTTTTTGCCAAATACAGTGCATACATATGTACCGGTATATGAAATGAATACATGGTACGAATCCGCACCCACTAACTACATACCCTGTACCTGGGCAGCTAAATTGTATCGTCTTAAAGTAGAGCACAACAAACGCACACAAATTGAATTGCACAAGAAACTTACCTTTTATTCCTGTATCACGAATTCGGGTACATTTGAATAACTTGTCCACAATTACAAAGTTAAAACTATGTTTACAGGGTGTGCTCCAATACGTTACTTCATTATTTGACTGCTTCAATCGCAAAATCCAATAGTTCAAACAATGAGAAATAATTGATGGAATTACTACAGGTCATGTATAGAGAGGTACCGTAGTATTAATACTTGGACATAATCGATTATATTTAGAACACTTCATTTTTGCCCATGAACGAACTGATTTAAAGGGACTTGTTTGCAGATTGGTAAAATGGCTATTTTCAAGAGAATTGTTATAAAAAAGGTAACTTTGTTTTATAACCAAACGGAATAACACTACTGACTAAGAAACATTTTAAAATTATTGGTTCATAAATGGATAAGCGTCATTCAAAACCGGTTAAATAATGAAGCGTGTGTAACGCTTTTCCTCGATATTTGGGAAAATACGTGTAGTACTAACATAGTCGTTTAGCGTATATAGTTTTCAATTATTTAAAGGTCTGCTTTGCGCAGTGATTGCGTTCCTGCGTTTGCTTCCATAGTTCTCGGGAAATCAATATGTTTTATTCGAGTTTTTTTCTTGCTTGTATAATTTGTTAAGACTTTTCAAAACAGTATAGCTTTGTTAGTGATCGTCTTGTTGTTTTTTTTCGAAAAAAAAAGACATTTGCAAACATCTTTAACGCGCACACTATTCACCAGATCATTGTTGATCTAACAATTCAGTTAGAAATGAGTACAACTTCATATAATTTAATTTGCGTTGTTAAACGTTAAATCATTTGAACCATCACGCATGGATCTTTAAAATAAACTTTGTCACTAAAACTCGAATAATATTAAGTTTAGTAAGATAGCCTTGTAGTTAATAGTGACGGCGACAGGATAACTAGGTTCGAAACACAGGTATTTAAACGGAATCCTAAAGAAAAAACGCTTTTATAAGCACTTTCAACGTTTAAACCGGTTAAGCTTTTCTCATTTAGCACTTAATTGTTTGATCAACAAAACATGTATCGAAAAACGGTTCTATCATCGTGATAAATTACAACAGAATATATTTGATAGGTTTCTAACCATCGGCGATAGGCCATCCATCGAACCCCAACGGTAAGTAAAAGGCGCTGCTGTCAAGAGTTTTTGTTTGCACATTCGCTTTTAACGTGGTCGGTCCGGGTTCGCCGAGTCAAACGGAATGTGTGAAGATTTCAATGATTTTTTCGTGCAATATGGTAACGGCCTTCCCCAAAACACACTCAAACATACAATAGAACCAGTCCACACCCAAATTACATGCGTTTCTGTTTATAAAACATTGTTAAGCGGCATTGACGGTGTGTGTTTTTTAAACAGCGCTGCACTATATAGGGATATACGGTTAATCAAACATGAGTAATTATAAAGCGATCGGCATTTGTTAAATAACGATCACCAATAACCAATAGTACACAAACCGCAATAACGACGTTCTCCTGTTATCCGACCTTAAGTCAATTAGAAGCGGCATGCCGTACACAAACACTGCATATGAAATGGGCCAAATGTGGCGAGTTCACAACCGAATGAATATTCACCATCTGTAAGTTACATAGTACTTGATAGTTTTGTAGTCTTGCACTGTACGCTTGGTAGAGGAAGACCAAACGTTGTTCTAAGAGCGGTTCTGTGGTCTTGTGGTTACACACTGGTTTAAGAACTCGGGTGTCCTCGCTCAGTCCTTATATGTCAAAATTGCCGAGGTGTATTGAACTAGGTGATTCACATCAGGTGTAAAAAAGCGGTGAGTCTCCTGTATCTCGCTCTATCCCCGTAACGCCGCTAAGCATTCCAGCGTAGATGGCCCTTAAATCCCCGGTGCATTCGATAAAAAAACATAAACATGCTTTACGTTCCAGTGCGTATATTGACTCCGTAACAATAAGGGAAGAAAAAGGCAAAGGACGGAGAACATATAACAAATCTGTTAATCTTAACAAAAGTTGATTGGTGTTTCATGATTGAAGAGTTTATGAATGTTTGTTTTATTTCAATGACACTTAATGCTATACAATAACTGTGGTTTTTCCTTTCATTTTGCATTAGTTCAAATGAAGATTTTTGTATTCACCCTTGTTATCTGCTCTGAAGTAGACTTAAAGTAGAACCAGTGATATAGAGATCCTGCACGTTTTCCTAAGCAAATTTTCTTAGTACAAATTGGGCTAAGTTCTAGTAAATTGCAGGTCAGAGTTATGTAACTTGGTATGCGACCTCACCCATTTCGCGCAAACAAATGTGTGGAGTTTCAATCGAATACATGTAGTAGAAACATTGATATGGAAAGATTTCATTTTTTACCTAAATCACTGTTAGTACCCAAAGAGGTATTACTCTGCTTAATTGCGTGTCATGGTTATGCAATTTGGTCAGTGACCTCACACAATCACCCCGAACACATGTGTGCACTTTTCATTGAAAAACGATATTAGAAACAGTCATTTTAGACGTTGAAAGTTTAGATTAGCCAATTTTACATGTACATGTACATAAAGAGGCATACTTCTTCTAAATTGCGGGTCAGAGTTATGGAACTTAATCTGTTACCTCATACAATGGCACCTAACTCAGGTGAAGTTATAGAACCTTGTCAGTGACCACTCGCATTCAATCCTAAAACATGTGCACAGTTTCAATTGAACAGGTAATTGCAGATGTTGCACGTTTACCTTAACCAATGTATTAGAGGTACAAAGGGTCTAATTCTGCAATATTAACGATCAATTCATGTTTGGAGATAATCGGCACTCAATTTTAAGAACGAAGAAGAAGGCTGATGTTGTTGAGAGAGATATTGCGATTTCATTTATTCTGAAAATAAAACATCTTACATTTTAAACAAAATTATGTTTTTCAACAACAACACAACATTTAATAAACCTGCATTTGCTTCTAAGGCCTTCTGATCTTCGCGTTGATAGATCTACATACTTAATATATTCATATGACAAATATGTATCCCTAAAACAACAACAACAGAACAGTATCTGATGAACTTGAATTACGGTATTGGCTACTTAGGCCTTAGGATTACTAAGTTTATAATATACAAATTAAACACAGATGCATATGACACAAATGAATCAGTATATGTCATCCCATCATGAAACATTGATTGTCTATAAAGAAAAAACTGACTAAAATCAGCTTTATTTCAGCATGGCCTGGATAAAGCTTCACGCGATGAAAAATGACGGCATTGAGTTTATATGCAAGACTAACGTCATATTTGACAATTATCATGTTTTGATGTTCGATGTTTATAAATCGTGTATTTTCGACAGATTCAAACATTTTCTTTTTTTTAATAAATACTTACAATGTTGAGTAAATGACGAGGTACACAGACAACCAGGTAAGTGTTAAGGAAAATATTAATTTCTTGGAACGAACACAAGGAGGCTCGTGGTTCAGGTTTTCTTAAACTCGCTAAATAAACAATATCTACACTAACATAGAATTATCCACATCAACTTCGTGAAATGCAAAATTCATACCATAGTGCAAACATAATTGAATAACGTGCACGATGTTATTTTTTTACAATAAAATGCAATTAATATTTGCTTGGTTAATATGTTCGACTTAAAATAACACACAATTTGAATGATAAAAGAAGAAAACCAGCTGATCCCACAGTGGCTATCTTAAACAAATACTACTATAGTTCATCTTGCACATTTACATTGTTTATTGTTTATTCTAAACTTGTTATAAGACGCTGCACACGCTGCACGTGCCAGTTAGCAGCATTGTTCGTACCGATATNACATCTTTCACAGTTTTGCTAACGAATAGCTCCGGTACTTTAAAATTCATATCCGGAATGAGATTTTTGTGTAAGTCTGAGAGCGATTTTTTTGGATATTAATTACAATAAAAACGTCAGTTTAAGACTAAATCAGATACATTTTAATAAAAAAAGTTTGCCTCTACATGAAATCTTACAGATTTTTCCTCACAAATATTTCCGGACCAATTTTAGTTTAAAACACAAACTGTATTTGGGCTATATATTTTAACATGACCTTTAAAAAAGATATTTAAATATAAAATATTAATAACGATCGAAATAATAAATGTTTAGACAAACAAAGATATGTACTATTCAATAAAAAAAGTCTGCCTCGGTCTTGAATCTTATACAGTTTTCTTAATAAGTATCTCCGTAACTATATGAGTATTTATAAAGAAAAATAAAAGTTTTAAACAAAGGCAGATATCTACTTTTCAATAAAAATTTGTCTGCTTCAGCCTTAAATCGTTCAAAGTTTCGCTAATTAATATCTCCGGCGCTATTTACGCTAAAATCACAAAGTTTACTTCAGATTACGATATTGATATAACATTTTTATTTATCCTTGAATAATTCCATTCCATAAAAAAATACTTAAATTTGGGCAATGGAATTACTGTAAGGTGTGCTTTACAAAAGCTAACTCGGCCTTAAACATAACGTGTTGTTACTGAATAGTGTTGCAGAGCCACACATTTTATAAATATATTGGGTATATATCTTATTTCACTTCTATTGATTAACGCTGTGATACATATCGAAACTTTGTTTCATGTTTGACTTGTTTTCAATCTAACTGTCCGAAGTGATAAAATACTGTTTATTGGAATAAAGCGGGTGTACGCTATGATTACGCTTTAATCTGCCTAATTCTTCAGTACCGTCTTCAGAAGCGGGTCACGTGAAAGCCAATATGGTGGCGGTCAATTTATCGATTTTGGGATTGTCTATAATTCAGATTTGATCGAATCTTTAACAACTTGTTTGCTAAATTGTGTCGAAATAAAGTTAATGCCAAGTTTGATAACCAGCCAAATTGTGCAAGGCACTTGAGAGTTATTTCCCGTGGTTTATACAAATAATGCAAAATTCCGTTTCAACTTTTTTTAACTCATTGATGATTCAATTTTTAACCCAATCTTCATCAAACGTTTCTGATATGTTTATACACATAACATGGAAGTCGAGCTTGATAACCTGCGAAACAAAAGTATTTTAGAAGGTTTGTTTTCTAAAACGGGACAATATTCTGTTCATGATATTGTTGTTTACTTGTTTCTCCAACATTGCCATTAAAACGTAGAGGAATCGTATTAGAGCAAGGAACTAATATGTCGTTATGAAGTTCATGAACATTTAATCTTCGGTAAATGCACATGTACATGTTTTTTTATTTTGCTTATACTAATTTATATTCGTCTTGTTAACAAGTTGGTCGAAGAACGTCCAAATCAAATGTTTACATTATAATAACAGTGCAAATATCAATGTTTGTTTAATGCTATCATGTCAGTATTGATCAATTAATTTAATAATGTTTTACATAGGACATAAAACATACACAACTTTCGTACAGTAAAACACTTAAATCTCATAATTGGTTTCATGAAATGAAATCCTGAAAGGAGCGACTGTTATAGATTTTTTAGACGAGACAAAAAGTAAAGAAAACTGTAATTCGCGACACAATAAAATCCACCGATATGATATTATTTAATTTACGCATTTGATCTGAGTAATTATCTGAGTATTTTCTTACATTTCTGTCAGGCTTCTCACTTTAATGCACGCCGGAACTGTTATTAACTTCGTACATTTTTTGGATAGCATGTATGAGTTCTGTTAATTTATCTTCAACACGATATTTTCCACTGAAATCGTAGAAGAGCTTTGAGCCGCAGATAAATGCTAGCCAGCCGTCTGGTTAATAACCAAGTTCGGTTTTCAACGGTATGTTTGTCTTTTTCATTTCACACTCGTATTCGGCCTCTGAAGAAAAAATAAGAGTTCATGCATTATAGCGTGCTATTTATTAAGATTTATTTATTTTTTTTATAATAAAAGCTATTACCCCTAGTATCCTCCTTTTTCCAACACGTCCAAAAGGTGTTGGACCCTTTTAGGGGCTGCATTGATGATATCACATTCAGCCTCATTTACAATCGCTGAAAAGGTGACAAAATATGCACAGCGCTATCACCATAACGATAACGTCTAAGGAAGGTTCTAAATTAATGATAGTGGATGACAATTAATTTTACATAATATAAGGTTATTTAACAACGATGTGTACGATACGGTGATATATAAAGACGAGTGCACAGCTTGCATACCATATCGGAGGAGTCCATAGGCAAGCACAATGTGATTATCTAGCTGTGTTCGATTACAAATAATCTATTTATTCTACATATTTTCTTAAGTCTATTTAAATTTATTTAACTCACCAAATACAAGTTCTTACAAATCCAGATTCCGTTATTAACTAATATAACTTCGTTAAACTGATTACGCAATTTATGACGTAGGACGAATGACATAATTTATTTAAACACTGACCAAGCAAACAAGTTTCAGCTGCATTTTCTAGATTTTTAGAATGGTACAACGATTATGAAAGTGGTTGGATTTTCAGTAAAATATCGACCACGACATCCACTAATAAGATGTTTGTGTTGTATAATGAAGACGTTATTCGAAAATAAAAGAGAAATACAAGCAATCATTTTGACCAGACCTTCAATGTCGTAATTGCAAAGCCTTCTTCTGATCAGAATGTTAAGCATTCGGTAAAATATGGTGGTTTAAATCGAGAATGAAGATTAATTGATAGAAGAAATTGATATGGAAGTGCATATGGGATTTTTACTGTCACCAGCTTACACAAGAATTGGATTCAAGTTGCCAGGTAAATATTTTTTGATTTAATGACAAATTTTTCTTACTTTCTCTCGGTAACGGCTTTTATCGTTTTAAACAAATACGTAGTGCATTTGTACTCAACTGCCCATTTCGGAAAAATATAGACCTTTTTGGAACACATACAGGACGGCCACTTGGCTCATATGAACAATTCCCATTGGATGCATTTATTAGATATAAAATAATACCGATCATGATAAATGACTAATCTACCAACCGGCTAGAGTTGCAAGGACGCAGCGGCTAATTCCCTCATTCCATGAGTTCAGGTATGCTTTCAAAACGTCAGCGAAATTGAGGCTCCGAAGGCGAGTAACGTTATTTGGCCTCATTGAGACATTGTGAGCAACACTCAATAACATCTCAGTTATTTCCAAATCAGCAATCTGCAAACAAGATAAGTGAAGATTTATGTTTGTTTGAATAGTTTTTGCTTATCGATAGTAATCGATATTAATACTCAATCTGTCAAACCGTTTTATTAAGATCTATATATAAATTTGAAGTACATCAATATTTTTTTCATGCTTGCTATCCGTCAATGCTTATTTAGCAAGTATGGTATTTATTTAAGCTGATACTTCATTAATAAGTCCTCAAGCTAGTTTGTGTGTACTGATGATTTCAATGGTAAAACAAACTGCCTGAAACATCGAGAATGCCAAGAGCGATCGAGTACAAATAATCTGTTTATTATGCATCTGTTTCTTATGATTTTAAAATATTTAATGATTTTTGTATTATTCCCAAGTATGTTTAGCTCTCTTCAAACAAAATACGTGCATCCATACTATCGTTTGAATCGATTTCGCTAGTTATAATAATACATGTTCAATAATATTTTTTTATTTAGATCTAGTTTACCAATAAAACGTGTTTACTTTACGGTTTTTATCTAATAACATGGTGGTACATTAGGTTTTTCATATGTTTCCTAAAACAAAAAGTGTATAGTACCAAACAAAAATACTACAGTTTGGTGCTATGAAAATCATGCAGATCAACATACTTGTGAATATAATATACACAAAGTAAACATTCACCTGAACCAGCTGAAGAAAAACCATATTATAATATGTGGCGTGTTCTGAGAAAACTGGAAAAAAATGCTTGTGCGTAAAGTGTCATCCCAGATAAGCCTGTGCAATCCGGGACGACACTTTCCGCCTAAACTGGATTTTCGCTAAGAAGAGACATCATGTAAACGAAAAATTCCTTAAAAGCGGAAATTGTCGTCCCTGATTAGCCTGTGCGAACTGCACAGGCTAATCTGGAATGACAATTTACGCACAAGCATTTTGCCCAGTTTTCTCAGAACACGACACATATGCGATTTTTTACTTATAGCAAAGAACCAATTGCGAAACCGTGAGACATAAAACAAATGTACTAGACATTACACACAAGTACACAACAAACAATTAAATATATAGATAATAATAGGTTAGTGTTGATTATACATCAGGTTTATCATGCGAGGCTTAGAAAACAAAAAGCACGAGCCTTGGCGAGTGCTTTTTCGTTTTCGTGCCGAGCATGATAAACCTGATCTATAATCAACACTAACCTATTATTCTATTTGTCCCACTTTTTATTCAGTAAACCTTTTTATTTAAACAAAACTTGTTTTACTGGATAATTTCGCTGGATTTATGACGTCATTTTGTCTAAAAAATGACGTCATTTCGTGCCGTGTATTATAACAGAAATTTAATCAATGGGGCTTTAATCAACCGAATTCGCTGTAAAAGTGGGATAAACTACCGACATCTGCGATCTATCGTTTTTGAGATGTCGTTCAGCTCTCTCTTCTAGCATCGTTTTAATAGTTTCCAGATAGTTTTCGTAATTGGCAAGGTAGTTAGAAATCTCATCTGACGCGTCGGAATAGTTTTGCGCAATTAACAATGTGCTGCACACCACGAAATAACCGATCATGTCAAGGATTCTGTCCTCACTGACCCAACCTCGAATAATCATCTTCAATAAACAGTCACATATTATGTTTATGAATTCTGTCTGTATCAATATATTCGCTATTTCAATTCGGAACCCAATACAGTGTTCTAATGACGCTTTGTCAAGCATACAGGACGCTTCGTTAAATAATTTAATCGTGTCCCTTATGGCGTCAACATAAAGTCCAGTGTCGTTCTACTTCTGCTTTATGGCCATTGCCTCTGAAGCACTTGTCCTTAACATCAAGTGTGTTTTGGTTGTAAACTCGTTCAATTCATCTTCGGTCATGTGACGGTTTATACTCTCTTTGGTCTCATCAGCCGTTGGGGTATTTTCTCCATGTGAAATTGAAATATTAGATTTTAATATAATAGTGTCTGAACTTGAACTTTCGTACGTAGATGACACGGTGTCGGCAACTTAAATAGAATACTGGTCCTGCCTTATTGCAGAGCCGGATGTTTGTTGCAGAGGGATTTCTCGGTTAGACTCATTTGACGGTGCTGATCCCATTGTGTTTATCTTCTTGTGACGAGTTTCCTTGTAAAATCTATACAGCCATATACAGCTTGTTACAGAAGATGCACAACAGAATACATGTGATAAGAATATAGTGCCTTATAATAGACACGATATTATAGAACAAAACATAGTACGGCCCATAAGCATGACAAAAAAGAAACAATATCAAAAGCAAATCTACAACATCTGTTTATTCTACTGTACAATGTTTTGTTTTTCTTTTAGTAAAATGTCGCTTTTCACTTCGTTGAAAATATAAAAATACATAGTGATAAAGATATCAGTAACTGTTCAAAATAAAAAAATTCAACCCTTGCATGTATTTATTTTACATGCAATTCAAAACAGTAAATTAAACGAATACCTTATTCGCTTTTCTCTGCGCACGACAAAAATCGCATTTGAACCAACTTTATTGATTCACTGCTTGTTTACTTTGTTACCAAAGCAAGGTTAACAAATCTACAGCGAATTTAGGTCATCGGTTATCAGTCGGAAGCGACTTAAAAAATAACAAAGTTATAGATATGTTTCGATTTTTTCATGAACTTATATCTTGTTTTAATTTTCAAGTTTATTCAAGTCAATGTCAAGTTTTAAAAAGTGAAAGGTATTGTATTCATTTAAGGTAGCGAATTCCTGTTAATGTAAACAACTTACCAAATAAATGTATTATGAAATAATTATTAGCACATCAATATAGAATGAACCATGCAAAGTGCAATGTTCCTTGAATAATCGAATGTACGACATGCTGTTTAAATGTATTTTCATGATTTTATTTACAAGCATCAGTCTCACTGTGGGGAAACATACTCCGGATTTTGCGGCAGTTTTGAAGTACAGAAGCAGTAATTGAACTGTACGTGGCGGTCTGGTCATTCGATTCATATCGATTTCTCATAAAAAAAAAAGTTTTGGTCTGTCATTGTTTATGTTTCCCAATTACTCACCTTTCGTACAATATCAGGAAATGCACGATGTGTGTCGTAAACCTATCAAATGTTCGTTATATAACATGGTAAAAACTGTTTTCACCTCACGCATCTCGTTTCAATATCGTTTGAAATTAACTTCTATGCAAACTTTACTTTACTTGACAACAAAGTTATTTCATAGATTCGTCCTTACATTAGTCTCAAATATATACCATTTGCAAAGCGACAGCATAACAAGTGTGACAAATTATTTGTCTGACTATTGTAACATAATAGAGATCAGAACATTTAAGAGTATTTCTGAAGAAGAAAGTGGGACGAACGGTGGTTTATATAGACAGTAAAATGGTTTGACCAAAAAATTATATAACCGCATTTTTGCGCTTTACAAATAAAACAGTGTGTCCTTTCGAAGCTTTAAATAATTAATGTTTTATAAACGAATGCAAACATCTGTGCATGTGTTTGACTTACTGTTTTATGTCTCAATAACATGCAATCAACGAAATAAAATATTAAATATATAAAATTAATCCTAAAAACCTATTCAGGTAAAACAATATTAATATTTTACGCTTCACAATTGAAAAACATATTGATACATAGATTACAATACTCAGTCAACATCTGCCTTCAGTATTCCTAAACCCACTTCCATTTTTTTTCAATACTATGTACACCTAGGTTTGCTTAATAATCAATGAGAACTTCATTCTGTATCACAAATGGAAAAAAAGCAGACCTATATTTAACAATATGACAGTTACAAGTTTTGGCTGTTTTCGACTAAGTGCTCTTGATTCACCTCAGAAACCAGTTTACAACCTCGATTGGGACTTTTTAAACAAATATTACCAAAACTTGAAGTTACTTTTATACATGTAATCAAGGTAGCGTATGAACGGTAAATTTTCATGAACGTCAACACATATATCATTTAATACATAATTGCGTTGTATTTATGATAATTCGTTAAAAAAAATACCTTTACACAAATGACACAGACGTTTTGGGTTCAGTCAAATTACTATGTGTGTACGGTAAATATCCGGAGTAGCTTTGTTATGTTATTTGTCAGGTTAATGCAGATTGTTCTATCAAATGGGCTGTTTGCACTTCAATTTATTGTACTAGCGTATGTGAGCGTATGCGAGCCCATGACGTATCATGTGTACGCTGGTAGACGTTGAGTATGGGTACATTACGCACAGAATCCATACATGACAAGCGAGTTTGTAAACGATTCCATAAGCTTGATTTATTTAGTGGTAGATTTTGTGTAGACTTTTTAGACATTTGTGTGTTTCATTCGAGGGTGAGTGGAAAAGGTCGATTTATAGAAAAAGCTAACTTACCACAGTTTGAAAATAGTCATATTTTCACCATGCTCTGCGATGGTTCATTTCTTAATTGCAATATAGTATCATTACAAACTGAAAGCATTTTGCTAAAAAATATTATTTATATTGAATAGTTATATTTTTGGGGTTAACAAAACGACTTCTCTCAGATTTGTTCATTGAATGAAGACATTAAATCAGATAAATAGTATAGTATATTAAGTAAATGAAATGCACGACAAGTTTTGTCTTTGTCAGTATCGTATTTTGTGTTTTGTCACTCAACAAAAAACATGATTGATTGATATAATCGCTACAATAATCACACTCTATTAACTGTGAACAGACGACCGCGTTTATATCTTTCAATCGAAGACCTTGAAACTGAAATGTTAAGTAATTGCGTATTACTCGTCTCGTTATTTAGATAACATCACGTACTGTAAAGACGGACATGATGGGATCTGTCTGTTTTATAAATCTTTTTTGAAAAAAGGTATTTTAGTAATACAAACTGACAATCAGGATGTTATCTGGATTAAACTAGATAGCTCATGTGCTCATATCTCTTTTGATGTTTACATGTGTTTTATTTATATTCCTCCACGCAACTCTATTTATATTAAATTGCATAGCGAGGGATTTAGAACGAACCGTTTGTCATAATTCGTCATAAGGCCTAACTTCTATTATCGGTGATTTAATCGCTCGTTGTGGTAATAAATCCGATAATTTACCGGCGGATGAACAGTTACCAGTATTTTTTAACACTTTAAATAGCAATGACATTTGTGCGAATTATTTACCTGAGCGTTTTTTGCAAAGACACAATTGCGAATTCGTCTGGGAATAAGTTTATCGTTTTATGCTTAAATTCCGATCTGCGAATTGTTAACGGGCGTTGTGAATTAGATGCGGGGATAGGAGATTATATGTGTATGACGGCTAACGGCAGTAGTACTATCGACTACCTACTGGCGCACCACGAGTTGTTCCCCTTCATAAGTAATTTCGTTGTGCATGAATATTTGTCATTTTCTTCGCATGCATCTATCGAAATATCTTTAAACTTAAATGTTGATAAAGCGTGTATTGGGGAAGAGAATGTAAAAATTGAAGAAAACTGAATTGGTGTAAGGACGGCGATAAGGCTTTTTATATTTAATATAACACATATTTAACCGGTATGTAAAACAATTTACACGAAGATGAATGCATTGTCGAAAACAAAACTAGCAGTAATTTGAATATTGCCATTGGTATTGAAAATTTCGCAAACATATTATATGACTGTGCATTTAATGCATATGGTCAAACGAGCACATATTTTAATTCTTAAAAAAAGCCCATGGTTTAACAACGAGTGTAAAGTTGCGCGGCGTAGCAACAGGCGGGCCAAACGCTTAGTTTACGCTGACCGATCGCCTGATAATCGGGCAGTATTTTTAGCATCGAAGACGCGATATAATAAATAAAAAGATGTGCTTAGCGTACATTTAACATGCGACAACGAGAAAACGTGTGCACATATGCAAAGTCACAACCTCAAAAGTTTTTTAATGAAATAAAAAAGATAAAAAATCGGCGAAAAAATCAAATGATAATGATATTAAACCGGACACATTTTGTGAACATTTTAAGACTTCATTTTCGATCAAAGATGTTTTTTCTTGTGTCACGGTTGAAGAAAAGTTATTAAACGTATAAGATAGTTCCATTGTTGTTTCTTAACTGTTTATGTTCAGACATTGCATTTACAGCGATTATATTTATTGATATGTAAATATGTTAGTACACATAACACTAAAATATACTGTAAATACAAATTAATATAGATGAAGTAATGCATGATGGATGGTAAGCATGATACAAAATAAATGATGGGGATGGTAATGAATCATGAATGAAATGAATGAAAATGAAAAAAAGTGGTTTGTTTAAATCTCTAAAGGACACAAACATATACAAGTGAAAACATATTAAGTAGAAATATTAACATATTTTTCTTATTTTACAATACAGAATTTCATTGCAAAAATATTCCATTTATGTGTATTCGTTTCAGTTTTCCCCTTCCAGCTTGCGATTATCTCTTCGATTTTAAGTTTGTATTCAAAATATTCCAAAAATCTATCAAACATTGGTGAACATCAATGATATTTGCATTTAAATATATATCTTATCTTTTCCCAATAAAATAATACAATTTACACAGTTTGAGCAGTTCCTATTAATGATAAAAATATTGCATAGTAAAATCCATTCATAAGACAATTTGGAATCATTAGAAATGCTAAGTTGAGTTTCTAAATATTTCTGACAATTCCAAAACAAATGCATATTTGTTTAAACAAACATTGAACATAAATCACGGAGACTGGATTCTACAATGTCATATTTAAAAAGATTTTATTTAGGATATGTATTGCTTAAAACATAGTATGTTCATAGTAAGTTTCATGTTAACTCAGTGGAAACATGCCTAAAGCAAGACCACCATACTTAACAGTGTATACATTCATAGCAGAACGAATTGTTCATGCCATGGTCAGTTTTATAAGTTTATTCTTTTCGTGTTACACACCAGTTAATCACATATAAGACTCACTTTAAGAGCAAAACTATACACCATTAAAAGGTGAAGGTTATTGTTAATTCTTCTGCATCGTTATATCGAAATACACGTGACATGAATAACTGAATTGATCTGCAAAACAACGTATAGTTTGATCTTCAATATCAACTTGTGGCTCTTTGACCTTGCGGTACGAACTTATTATCTTATACAAGTAAATATTTCTGCTAGCAACTTATAATTCTTTATATGTTGTATCTTTTTCTTATGCGCACACATCGTCTCTCAATGGGGTAATTTATGCAAGCAAATTAAGGTAAACACAGTATTCGGGTCATACACAGACACAATAAAATGATTTTTATGAAACCGCTCCATTAGTAAGTGAGTAAACACAATTTAAGACAGTGAAATGTTAAATCATGGTGCACAACTTAATAAAACAATTCATATACATGTTATGTTGAAAGACGGCCTGTCGATTTATCAATATTGCACACTAGACAAATGAAATTTGTTAAAGTGTTTGTTAAAAAATTAAGCACCCTGCAGCATATAAGACAATATGAGTAAACTATACATTGAAAGAATGGTAAAAGAAAGTACATTGATGATATATCAGACTTTTAATAAAACAATATTGTCAGCCAAATATTAAAGGTCAACATATGAATTTTAATATATTCCAAGAAAATTATTCAAAGAACATCGGAACATAAAATCGAGTATATACGATTTTTACGGCATGACTTTTGTTTTCTCTTCTTTGAAGCACAAACGTTAACATGAGCAAGGAATTTGAATATAACAAGACATGTTGGTCCACGACTTGCAGCAGAGTTATCTTTTGACCTGACCCTGATCTCTTGATTTTGAAAATCATATCTGGTCTACCTTCGTCGAGACTAACCAGCACATTCATTTATATGACCCAGAGAATTCTCTAGATCTGTGTGCAAGCAATTTTCAAACACCTTTGGCATTGATCGTTGACATTATAATATCGATATTAATACACATACATGTATTTATATCCTCAAAAGCAGTCAGAATAGTTTAGATTATCATAATTATGCTGAGCATATGCAAAGCGTTCTCTTGATATTGGGCGGTAACAAATTGCATGATGCAAGCATATGAACTTAATCCTTCACCTGATGACCCTAAGCTAAATAATCAGTTTTGTTTTAAGTACTTAATATACAAACTGCATGATCGTTTGTCAACGTGTTCAACGTGACCAATTGACATTAAATTAAATAAATAACAAATTTATCATACTAGTATAACTTTTGGTATTGTTCGTATTAGTAACAGATTTGATAACATTTACTTGGCCATAGACCACAAATATCTTGTCGACAAAGTGTAATATAAGGGTTATATTTCGGCAATGTAACGCCTTTCATGATTAAGGATGTTCAAAATGTAATAATTGGAAAGATTATTCCGATCGACTGATGTCTTATTATGTTTGACAATACATAAGTAGTTTAGCATTATCGATGTACCATACACCGTAAAAACCAATACGGCATTTGTCGAGCTTATATACACTTGATTAAGGCACAACATTGGTCCAATATACAACTACAGTTAAACGAATGCGCACCGTATGCAAATGCAGAGCAGCAATATTTTGACTCAATTCCATTATTCGATTCCAAATCTTGGTTGTAGTTGAAATTTTTTAAAGTGTGATTGGGGTATAATTTCTGTTGAAATGTTTTTCTTTTTACAGTGAAGGAAGAGATTCACCACGTAAACAAGAGCGTTGTTGGTTAGTATTTAATGCAAAATCAACCTGTGAGCATATATCAGTAAAACAAAAACAATGATACGAATAGTGACACTTGTTTAGATATACATATTCCAATTACTTAAAAGATGTATGTCTTGTCTTGTTTTATTTTTCCTTAAGTAAACTTTGCTTTTACGTATACTTCAAAGTGGTACTATGATATTGTTTCCCCCTCGTAAATAGTTAAAATACGATATCAACAGAATGGCAAACGAGTTAACTATAATAACCGTTTTAAGTGAAAATCAGAATAGCTAAATCTGTAATATATCAAACGTAATTGCATGTATTAAAATAACCATGTTTCATATAAGTATTGCTTTTTATCGAGAACTAGTGACAAACTGAAAGTAAAAAATGCAACATAACTATAGTATACGTTTTATATTCATTAAACTCAAATTGGAAAGATAAATTTTCTCTTGTGATTTGTAAAACAAAATTTTGAAGTCTTTATGATACATGTGTTATAAAATGGCAATTTCTTATACAAATGTTCTTTCAAACGGAACGTTTTTTATTTGTATAACATTTGACATTGTAGTAAATATGTATATACCTCATTGAGAACTCATGTTATTTTAAATAAAATAGATTCCCTTGTAGAATTTAGTTTCTTAAACTTATAGAAAAATATTCAGCTTACACAGGGTCTTTTTTGCAGAATGCTATGAACAGTTAAATTATACACGTGACGCTGCTGTCTCGTTTTGCTATCGGTTCTTTTAATAAAGATAACGGTTACATAACGTTAAGCGAAAATGCTGCAAGGAAAACTGGTTACATGATTGAAAAAATCAAGGAAAATAGTGAAAAATCAATAATTGTAAATAAGTACAAATATACAATTCAAAAACACACAGCGAAGAAAATGAACGTGGATAAAATTGTATCATCAAATGAAAGAATGACGAAAGATGAAGCGACTTCGTCACGAATGTACATACATAAATACATACATACATACTGATTTAGCTGCAAGACTATCTAAAGGCATATTATTTTGCTTATCAATGGGATTCGCTTATCTCACAATTCAGACTTCCAAAACAGTATTTATATATCTACATGTACCAATCAGACTATGATAGTCTTATCGTAAAACTGTGATTTATGTTTTACTTAGAAAAATACCAACATCCCCCTTTAGTATATGCTTTTCATTGGACTACAGACTTTCATTGGTGAAATATAATGGATATCAGTAAAAATGCTCCATTATATATTTTTAACTGTTCGAAAAATATCTGAAAAATCGCAATGTCGTGGTCATAGAACACGTAGGTTTTTACTCGTAGCTACGCCATGGTGTTTTTTTCTATAACCACTAATTAAATAAAATTACACCATACACTGAAAACAACAAATATCCTCTATTTATTCCTACACAAGAAACCAAATGACCGTTCTACTCGTACTCCAAATATCCTACTAAGCTATTTAATTAGAGGACATAACACATACCAAAAAGAAAGTAAAAGCTAAAACATTACATTCTTAAGTTGAATTAAATAAATGCTTGATCGTAGTTTTGCTGAACTACTCTGATCTCGACTATTTAAATGTACAACTCGTTAACACGTGATCAAATACAATACATATATGACATTAAAGGTTATTAAATAGGTACTTTTTAGTTATTTCATAAAAAGGCAAAAAACAAAATAACGGTACAAAAAAAAATATACAAGTAAAAAGTATCCGAAATGTATTGAGATAACACATGCCATCGCGTACAACGTGCTTTTAAGTCTTCAGTGTAATGTCTATTACATGTTTTAAATTAATTATATAAAACCTGCAGATGCGTGTTAAAGCCCCGCAGATTGCCTTTGTTGCAAGTCAGAGAAGCTATAGCATATCATCATTGATTAATGACAACTATCATTTAAAGTGTTCAACTATATGTCCGTATCAAAGAAATACAAAAANAAAAAAAAAAAAAAAAAAAAAAAAAAAAAAAAAAAAAAAAAAAAACAGTTAATCAATTTGAATATATTATTTCTGTATTTTGTTTAAAAAAAAAGAATTATATACCCTTTTAAACCATTTTTATCGATCCATCTTGAAAATTCCGAATCTCTCCATTTCCTCACAGAGTCAATGGTTTCCATGGAAACTTATATTCTGCTGGAGGAACTCGGCGTTGAGGCAGAGTCTACGTGGTCAAATGCTATAACGGGTTGTGGATGAATCTGAATAAGATAAATTCATCTTATTTAATTTATGATCTACTCAAATCATATGTTTTTATACATAAATATAATAGTAGAGATATTAACAAAACCACAATCCATAAACATACTGACGTCATGACGATAGTAAATTACTGTGTCCTCCAACTCATATAAAATCAATTATATCAAAAAAATTAATAAACAAATCAATTTAATAAGAAAGTACTGATTATTTATTTCAAGCTATAGACATAGTATCGATGTCCAGTGATGAAGATTTTAATAAATATAATACAAATACCTTTTGTTCAAATTTTGGTTGTATGCTTAATTCTGACTGTGGGCCTTTTTTATTCCAGATTTTCGCCAATTCTTGTAACAGCGCATTCAACTTGTCCTCAAATTTATATTTTCCGCTGAAATCATTAAACATCTTTGTGCCGCATATGATGCCTAGCCATCCATCGGGGTCATAACCTCTCTCCATCTTCAACGGTAGTATCTCCTTGTTCTTTTTAAAGGCATACTCGGCCTCTAAAATAAATAATCATGTGATATTTTCAACGATGAATCGACTTTTTTTCCTAGCATAAACGTCCATAACCCTTTTGTAAGTCTTATTACATGGCATTTAATTTGTACAAATGATGATTATGCTAATATAGCTGTGGCTGCTGCTGCTAGTGCTGCTGCTGATGACGATACTTTTACGTTATTGTTTCCAGTTTTGTATCATTAAACGCAAACCTGCTCTACAATCGGGGCTGTTCTTGTATTTCTGTGACATGCAAATCAGTACTAGATGTGCATTCTCCACTGCGCTTGCCATGGCTTGAAGAGTGGACCCACTCATCTCGTCAATGTCCATACAGACCTGATAAATTGCAAATCCAATAAAGATATTAACGCAATATATACATTGACCCATAAACCCAGATTTTAAGGGGGAAAAAGAGTGTATGCATAACAGTAAACGTTATGAAACGTATTATATAACGTAAATAGTATACCAACAAGATTTAACTTAATGAAACTTTTGTAAACTGATATAATATATAAACATTCATACCTTAAACTTATTTTCTTTAAGTTTGTCTCTGATGACTTTGAGTAATTGTTGATCATCCCACTGGTACGAAATCATTATGTGGCCTCGGTCTTCGTTTGTTTCTGCTTCAAGAAAAACAACAAAGATCGGACGTTAACACTTAATTTATTTATTTGTAATCGTTAGGAAATTGAGTGTAATATACGTTACAGTTTTTTTTTAGATCTACTCGTAAAACAACAGTATATTTTTAAATCTAGAACCACCTTCAGTGTCTGTTCCTTTTTTTCCCCTGCCTTTTTAGAAATGTCCGCGTCCAGTTTTACCGCTACAACAACAAAAAAGTGGATGTTCAATAAATGACATCGCGGCTAATAAACGAGAGGCCTACTCGGGCGTTCGTGTGGAAAGTTGAGTGGAGCATAACAATGTTATTATTATTGCGATTGCAAAAATATCAGTCAGATAACGCTTTTCGTTATAATAAATCTTTCAACATCGTTTATGTAAGTTTTCAAACACTGTTGGTTGTTTAGATAAATGGTAATTATTTCACTCGAGCGTATAACCTGTCAATAACTACGCATTGGTTTCAGATGTATTGACCGATATCCAAGATGTACAACGATAAAAAGTTAGCATATATCAATAAAGAAGTATCTATTAGTCGTAGGTATGTACGAGACACACACACACACATATCTATACTTAAAAAAATATGCATGAACGCTTCATATAAACAAAGCATTATAAGGAAAATGAGCGTTAAGTTCTAAGAACGAAATCAATACCGAATATCCTATACTTCTGCAACTCAGACGATGCCAATGCATCTCGGAGCGTCCGAAGGGCACCGTTGCATGCCTGCCGTATACGTGCATTGGAAGACGTTTTCAGGTCAAACAACAATTCCACCACCCCAAGACTTTCATCCTTAGCGACATTCTCTTGATTGCTCTTGTCAAAACAGAGTGCCCATACGGCTTGTACACTCTCTGCAAAATAAAACAAATACATCATTGTAAGAAAGACAAAACAAACATGAGTATTTGTTTTAAACCAGACATATGATATATGAATAGACATCTATCAGGTTGGGGAGTTTCAGTTTTGGGGAGACAAAACAGCTAAATGTGCTCAACCAACATATAATACATAACAATGACATTCACTATCGTTTCAAATAAGGCCCACGTTATTTTCAAAATAATTGTTCGGTGATGTTTATTGATTTTGAACTGTCATAGCACCAGCTAGGTACATGTTTGAATCCATGTGTTGTAGTAAGCATTGTGAAAAACAGAAGAAACTTGATATATTTACAATTGCTCGTTTGAACTACTTGTATTATAATTCAAAATAAGATCAAGGTTATAGTGAACGATGTTGGTTTAAGACTACAATGTTTGAAATCAAGTTCGTCTCAAATGATGAATTGAGGATGAAAGGATAAACAGGCATGACAATGAAAATAAGCCTCCTACGTCATGACGCCAAGTGGGAATTCAAATGACATGTGTTCCTCCCCCTTCTTTATTTCTTTTAACGTGCATTTGTATGCCAGTCTTCAAGTAATTAATACGTACTTTATAAGAAACTAAACACGGTGATTCTGTAAACCAGAAAACATTAAAATGAGACATATTTTAAACTAAATGTACAAAGCGTTATAGAGCAATAAGGACAAGACATATTACCATACTGTTCATCCTGGTTTCCTGTACGTCCCATTTTCACCAACAATGTCAGAGCACCGAGTTTAAAAAGCAATTTCTTGTTCGCGTCATTCTGTGCAAGCAGTCTTACAGCTGTCAAAACAACATGGGTTTGTGTATTTTAATATGTTTCGGTACAACAATAATAATTTTACATGCGTCAAGACACTAAATTAAAGGGACTGTAAACCACAAATGACGAAAAAAGAAAAGTTCTGAAATACCGTATTTTTTACAATAATTAGTTTATATTGATTAAAATATCACGACTGGTATATTACATTACTTGAAAAAAGTTCATATTTTCAGTATATTCGGTAATAACATTTCGCGATGTGAAATCGCGAAATAGGTGACATAACGATAAACACACTATAAATAACGCAAGTAGATTGATCATTTTTTATATAATATATATAATATATACAATTCACTACGCATGCACAATTTGCATTCCTGGGTTTAACAAGTGACGATGAATCATGGATTTTTGTATTTATTTATTTTTACTGGGTATGCATAAAGTAATAATTGTAAAAAAAAAATACGGTATTTTAGAACTTTTCTTTTTTTGTCATTCGTGGTTTACAGTCCCTTAAACATTTAGACAAGAATAACTAATAATACTTATGTTTTACTTAAGAAGGACAAAACAAGGCGTTAAGTGTACACACTGTAAGCACATTCCTTGCACGACCACCCACTTGAGCGTCGATGGTTTGTTTCCAGACCTGTTTTCAACACGTCCAAAAGGTGTTGGACCCTTTGCGGGGCTGCATTTATGACATCACATTCCGCCTCGTTGACAATCGCTGAAAAGTTTAGCCCTTACGAAAAAGTCTTTGGAGCATAGTTTATAAATGACAACGGATCAAAATACATTTCACATAATATGAGATTATTAAGCAACAATGTATACAATACGTTGGTATATATGTTCGAGTACACAGCTATCATATCATGTCGGAGGAGCCCACACGCAATTTATAAATATGACGTGTGACATTATGTCTTCAAAAAGTAACAAAACAAACCAGTTTAAGCTGCACTTTCTAGATTTTTATGGGTAATGATTATAAACCACGATATCTTCGAAACAAAAAAAATACATGTTTGTGTTGTATAATGGATTCGTTATTGGGAAATTCGATGTCGTAAATGCGTGTTGTTTTTCTGATCAGAAAGTTAAGCATGCGATAAAAATAGGGTGATTTGAAGAGGGAATGAAGATTGATGGATAGAAGAAAATGATATGGAAGTGCATATTGGATTTATATCGTTACTTGCTTTCAAAACCATTTGATTCAAGTTTCCAGCTTTTAATGATAAAATGACACCTTTTCCTAACTTGTTCTTGTTTTTTTTGTTATAAACAACTACTTAGTGCACGTGTACTCGACTTTACAATACGGATAAATACAAACCTTTTTGGATTCATATACGGGAATATATTTTGGACCGTCTAGTGACAGAAATAAACAATGCCTTTTGGATTTTTTTATTATTATTTTTTAGAATAATACCGTTTAGCAAATAAAAATGACTTATCTACCAACCGGCTAGTGTTGCTAAGGCGGAAAGGCTTATTTCTTTCTTCCAGGAGTTAAGGTACGGCTTTATAACGTCAGCAAAATTTAGGCTCCAAAGACGAGTAACGCTATTTGACCTCAATTGAGATATTGTGTGCAACACCCAATAACATCCGAACTATACGCAAATCAGCTGTCTGCAAACAAGACAAGTGAACACATATGTTTATTTGAATATTTGTTTTAATAAATTAATAGTATTATTCTTTCAATCTGTTTATTTAGATCCATACATAAATTTGGAGTTCGGTGAATATGTTGTTTTTGTTTTCATGGCTGCAAAAAGTCCATTCTTATCAAGCAAATATCGGCTTTATTCATTCTTTTTTGATACTTCGTTTATTTATAAGAATTCAAGCTAGTTTTTGTGTACTTTTGATTTCAATATGTTTACCAACTTCATAACACCGAGTATGCAAGCAGTGTACAAGTACAAATAACCTTTATATTATGTTGTTTTTCGTATGTCTATTTAAATTAATTATCCAAAATGAATGAACTTTCCATATTTCAAATTGGACAGAAATTAAAGAGATTAAATTTTAATCTTATTACTATTTAACTACACAATGATTGGATACAAACCAGAGCACAAGACTTGCAGCTTTCTGAAGCTCGATGAAATAAAATAAATTTGAGTTTCAACTACAACTCGTCTTTGAAAAAACAAACACTTTAGAGACATAGCATCATATAGTTTAATATTAAGACAATCGTCGAGCAATTCAGGATACAGTTGCAATAATGGCTGTAAAAGGCAACATTACAATGCAGCTAGGTTGTGTATGTTGCTCTTACGCTGCATAAAATAGAACATGTTAATTGTTTTTTAAAGAATTGAAAATCGTACAGCCAATTAACTTAAAATATTATATATTTTAATAAAAAACGAGATATCCTGAAAAGCAAAACCGTCCTGATATGCAATACTCCACCAGAAACTCAACAAAATGCAAATTTACTACCGACAACGACGATCTATCGTTTTTGAGATGTCGTTCAGCTCTTTCGTCTAGCATTGTTTCAAAAGTTTCCATATATGTTTCGTTATTGGCAAGGTAGTTAACAATGTCATCTGACGCGTCGGAATAACAGTGCGCAACTGCCAATGATGTCCACACCACGGAATAACCGATCTCGTCAAGGATTCCGTCCGAACTCGACCAACCACGAATGTGCATCTTCAATAAACAGTCACATATTATGTTTATGAATTCTGTCTGTATCAATATCTTCGCTCTTTCAATTCGGAATCCAATAATGTGTTCTAATTAAGCTTTTTCAAGCTTAACGTACGCTTGGTTGAATAACACAATCGTGTCCCTTATGTTCTCAACATAGAGCCCATCGTCGTTCAACTTTTGTTTTATGGCCATTGCGTCTGAAGCACTTTTCTTTAACATCAAGTAGGTTTTGGCTGTAAACTCGTTTAATTCATCTGCGGTCATGTGATGGGCTATACCCTCTCCAGTCGCAACAGCCGTTGAAGCATTTTCTCCTTTTGAACTTGAAATTTCAGATGATGATAAAATAGGGTGTGAACTTGAAAGTTCAGGTTTATATGAAGGGGTGTCTACACCTGTAAAAGAAGGACTGCCCTGACTTATTGGAGCGCTTGATGTTGGCGGAAGATGGATTTCTCGGTTAGACTCATTCGACGGAGCTGATCCCATTGTCTACTTGTGACAAGTTTCCCTTTATACATATGAAGTCATAAACAGTTTGTTAAAAAGATCCAACAGAATACACGTGATAAGATTATTTGTTTGTGTAGCACTTTTCATTACAAATATTGATAAATGTCATATTAGCAATATTAAATATTAATTATAAAATCAGGTTTTTAGGTAAAATAATAAGGAATTTCGGTATTGCTTAGCGTAACTAAACGAAATCCCCGTTATCAATTGCTATTAAGTGTCAGAAACAAGTGACAACAATGTGTTAATAGTTTCATAAAACATATCGATAAATGCCATAATAGAAGTGTTATTTATTACTGATAACACGTGGTTACTTGTGGGACTTTGGTACCCCCGCGAGCGTCTGATATTGGCAGATTCATTATGTAGCCTGACCAAAATCCCACGTTAATTTATTTCACAAAATGACCCAACTGTTTTGCACTTTCAATTATAATGATTTATAAATGTCCCATAAGAAATGTTTACTTGCTTAAACTAGTATACAGTTATACACACATAAATATGAGTACAAATCAAGCGTTTTAATCGTAATTATTTGTAGGTTTAGTAACTTTTACAAAGTTTAATTTCTCCTTTTACGCAACATTCCAAATGCACATAGTAATCTCCAATCAGTAATAAACGTTATATGTATCAAGTATTAACCCATTTATGCCTAGCGTCTAGAACAAAGGCCTTGGCAAACAGCGTAGACCCAGATGAGACGCCGCATGATGCGGCGTCTCATCAGGGTCTGTGCTGTTTGCTTAAATGAATTTCTGTAAGAAATATTCTAAATATAGAAATAAATATACTAAACATCCCTAAATTTGGAAATAAATTGATCCAATTTAGAAGGATGGGAGAGTCCACTAGGCATAT
>VMBQ01000115.1:79990-108106 GCA_007657795.1 Dreissena rostriformis | reverse complement strand
ATTATTATTATTATTATTATTATTATTATTATTATTATTATTATTATTATTATTATTATAATTATTATTATTATTATTATTATTATTATTATTATTTTTATTATTATTATTATTATTATTATTATAGTAATTATAATAATAATAATAGTGTTATTAACGTTTATCTGAATAGATTGTAGTTCTGTTTTATTGAGCGCATACCTGCTCTGCAGTTAGGACTGTTCTTGTATTTCTGTGACACGCACATCAGTACTAGTTCAGCATTCTCCACAGCACTGGCCATGGCTTGAACTGTCGACCCTCCCATCTCATCAATGTCCATCCATACCTGGTCACGTGACAGAAAAAAATGTGTATATTTGAGTATTAAGATGATGTACTGTCTGTCAGTCCGTCCGTCCGTCCAACCGACTGTCTGTCTGTCTGCCTGTCTGTCTTGTAAATTTCAACTGGAGAGTTAAGCTAAAAACACACTCATTCCTTCACTTTTCTAATTCAGGGAACACAAATAATATCCGCCACATATCAGTGTAGAATATGTTAAGAAAAATAATATTGCGTTAATTTTATATCAAAACATTACTAAATACTTAATGTTAAACTGATATAAACTATTAACAATTCATACCTTTAACTTATTTTCTTTCAGTTTGTCTCTTATGACTTTCAATAATTGTTGATTATCCCACTGGTAGGAAATCATAATGTGGCCTCGGTGATCGTCTGATTCTGTCAACAAAAATTGGACGTTTACAGATAAATTAAAGAAATAAATACTATATATGAAGGATACGGTAAGTACACAACCCCGACGACAATTACATTCCTTTTCGAGAGGGCCAATATTGACTATTCATATAAAAATGCCCATCTTATTTGAATTCCGATTAAAATACTGCAAATCAACGGAGAATAGAATCATACAATCATTTAAATCAAAAGCTAGTCAACATCAATGAATACAATTTGGAGAACAAAATATAAGTTATTTCAAGAAAATGCATATTTCACTTGAAATTGAATGTTTTCAACGGCAAAAATATGTGTTTGAAATATTACATGTGTTTTATCCATGTAAGTTAAAGTTTTTTGGGGAAATCACATCTGAAATAAACTAATATATAGTAATACGTTACTGCAATATAAATATTTATTGTTCGAGCTCTAGTTTTTAAACAAGAGAACATGTGAAACCTATAGCAACTTTAGTTTCTGGTCCTTTATTTTCTTCTGCTTTTCTAGAATTGTCCGCGTCCAGTCGTAGCGCTACAAAAAAAAAACATTTATTGCTGTGTGTGTAATTGAAATACACAAAAAAAACAGGCTAGGGTAATTGGAGTACAACATTTCGAAAAGGATTTGCAAAATTGTATTTACGTAAACCAAAATAAAATTCAAATCGACTAATGACGCATGATCATTGTTTGATTTTTCTATAGACCAAGAATATCGATATGATTGCGAAAACAAATGCACAATTAGTCTTGGTTTCGACGTCAGTAGACCTTTTTTGAACAAAGTGACGTTGAAATATCTTTTTTGTCAATAAGTAGCATACATAAGCGGCTTAAATCGATGCGTAATAAGTATTATTATTATTATTATTATTATTATTATTATTATTATTATTATTATTATTATTATTATTATTATTATACCGGATTTTTATAGCGCCCTTTTCATGCAAGAGTGCACGTTCAAAGGCGCTTAAATACCGTAATACGGTGCAAATGTGGAAAGTTGAGTGGAGCATGAAAAAATGTATTCTTATTACAAATGCAAAATAATCTGTCTGATAAGACTATCATTGAAATAAGTCTTAACATATCATTTTAAATAAATCTTTGAAAGTTTACAATCATGGTTGTTAATTCACTGTCATTAACAACTTGCAAATGACTACGCAAAGAAATCATGATTATTGAACGATAAACAAGGATAAACAAGGATAAAAAGTCCATACATAAACAAGGATATATTTATTAAGCGTTTATATTATTAAGATAAGTTTACGAAACGTTTCTCTTTATAAGACAAATACCAAAAATAATTTTGCTGCTCAAGAAAATAGTGAACGCTTCGTATTATCAATTTGAATTAAGTATAATGAGGTTTAGTTTTTAGAACGAAATCAATACCGAATATCCTATACTTCTGGATTTCAGACGATGCCAACGCATCTCTGAGCGTCCACAAGGCACCGTTGCATGCCTTCCGTATACGGCCATCTGCAGACGTTTTCAGGTCAAATAACAACTCCACGACCCCTAGACTTTCGTCCTTTGCTACCTTCTGTTGGTTGTTCTTGTCAAAACACAGTGCCCACACGGCGTTTACACTCTCTGCAAAATACATTAGCATTGTGAAAAGAGTCTAAGGGGTTAAAACACAACAAATTATTACTTGTCTTACTTTAAACTATCACCCGCGTTGTATTTAAAGACTGTATTGCATTTCATTGAACTTTCATCTGTTTCTATTCTATTTCCTCGAACAGGCATTGTTGTTAAAAGTTTGATTATGTTTATTTTCCAAAAACAGCTAGTTATGAGTGTAACAGACATATTACCAGACCGTTCCTCGTCATTTCCTGTGCGTCCCATTTTCACGAGCAATTCCAGAGCCCCGATTTGAACTAGCAATTGCTTGTTCGCGTCATTTTGTGCCAGCATTCTAACAACTGTCAAAACAACAAGAACTTGATAGTTTACCTTATCATACGACAAAAGTTATTTAAAAAAATTCATATCACGTGTGTTACTTATCCAGAATAAGACATGTGTTATACTTTAATATGACAAAAAAAAGTTAAGTGTAAATTTATACTTTCTTATGTTCTATACAGGTTGTTATTTTGTCATTTAACTTCAACATGGTAACACGTATAGTAATTTACACCAGATCAGGACATAGCACAAGCCTTGAGCTTTTTTTCTCCATTCTGTCAAATAGATCTTTGCAGTCATAAAACGTTTAAACCTATTTAATTTAGCTCGATTGCATCGGAAGCCACATGATTATTGAGTCCGTTTCCTGGGCCTTGAACCAGTACTTTGAGTCCTTGGGGAACGCTCCCACAGTGGGGATCGAAACCATGACCTCCAGATCGCTAGGCGGACAACATATCCATTACGCCACGGCGACCTTTGCAGTCTTCATGTCAAGGAATAAATACAATGTTTCCTGACTAGCATATATTGTTTGTAGTTTGTATTTTGTATAGTGTATTGCTTACATTTGTTTACAAAGAACTTAATAAATATTGTTTAAACTAAGCGTCAAGTGTTTATACTATAGTAAACTAAGCGTTAAGTGTGCATACTCTAGTAAACGTAGCGTCAAGTGTTCATACTATAGTAAACTAAGCGTTAAGTGTTCATACTATATAGTAAACTAATCGTTAAGTGTCCATACTATAGTAAACTAAGCGTTAAGTGTTCATACTATATAGTAAACTAATCGTTAAGTGTTCATACTATAGTAAACTAAGCGTCAAGTGTTCATACTATAGTAAACTAAGCGTAAAGTGTTCATACTATAGTAAACTAAACGTAAAGTGTTCATACTATAGGCGCATTCTTTGCACGACCATCCATCCGAGGAGCGTCGTTGTTTTGTATTAAGACCGTTCTCAAGCACTTTCAAGAGATATTGGACCTTATCGTGGGCTGCATTGATGATTTCGCATTCAGCCTCGTTGATAATTGCTGAAAAGCAGGCAAAATATGAACTGCGTTATACATGTAACCCATACAATACGATCATTCGTTGTTGATGAAGAAGATGAAAAATACATTTTACATCATTATTTAAAAGGTTTTATAACAGGCTGTTAAACAAAGTTGTGTACATATATTTGAACGAGTGCACAGCTGGCAAACCATTTTAGACAAGCCGATAGTTGAGTCCAATATGAGTTTACCAGCTCTGGTCGGTAATTATTTAACCGCTTTTTTGCGGATCTGCAATAATATTTGACGGCCTCGTGGTATGAATTGTGACAGCTGATTGGATGATTTAAATGAATATATAATAACAATAGGTCATTAAACAGCATTGTGTACAAAACGCTGATGTATGTGTACGAGTACACAGCTCACAACCGTATGGGACGAGCCGATAGACGAGTCCAATGTGAGTAGGCCAGACGGATTCGAGTGCACATTAATCACAGTAGTGTACACAACAATCTTATATATGTTTTTAATTATATGTCTATGTCATTTGTATTTGATTTGTTTGCATTATTCACGTCTATTATTTATTACACTGCCCAGTCCGCGAAATAGCGCGAGCGTTTATGCTATTTAATGTCGTTGGTCCTGTTAGCTGTGAACGTATCGATTCTTGAGAAATAAGCCTTAAATAATTATTAAGAAATATTTCAAACTCATTCAAATGTGCAAATTATTATTAAACCACGTGTTCGAAGATAAGCTATAAGTCTAGTTTCAACACCATGTAGATTATTTCAGTTTTTCATGAGGGATACATTCGGGTTGGCTCGAAATCATCGGAATATATCGTTTAAACTCGTAGCTATCAATTCGGAATATATTGGACGGATGTGTGTCGAATACGGTAGAATATTGGAAGGTCACGTCCTACGGATGACGACAGATGATTGAATGATAAACTATGCTTTTAATGGATCATGACTAAACTACGAACCAGCTAGTACGGCTAGGGCGAGGAGGCTACATGTTTCATTCCAGGAGTTCAGGTACGGCTTTATAGCGTCAGTGAAGTTGAGTTTTCGAAGACGATGAATGTTATTTGGCCTCATCGAAATATTGTGTGCAACACCCAATAAAGTTGAAATTAGATCCATATCATCTGACTGCAAAAAAGAAAAATGAAGAAATGTGTTTGTTTGGAGAAAAATGCTAATCATTGTAATTATTATTTCAACAATCTCTTTGCGCTTTATCAATTAAAATGTTTTATGTTACAAGATCAGATATCAATTGCTTGTTATATTTGTGTGATACAAAGGCTAAACATAACATTCGAAATTCAAGGGTTGGTGAATATTGAAAAATCATTGTTGGATACATAGAGATTAAACTAATAAAGTGGTCGATAAAAACACTTTAGTTTTATGATTATGCGGTTCATATGGCAAGTACGGTATGTTATCGAACTAAGCTACGATCGTTTGGTCATATGTGTCACGTTTTGAGGAAACTGGGCATAATGCATGTGCGTAAAGTATCGTCCAAGATTAGCCTGTGCAGTCCTCACAGGCTAATTCGGGACGACATTTTCCGCCTAAACTGGATTTTCGAAAAATTAAATAAAAGCGGAAATTGTCGTCCCTGATTAGCCTGTGAGGACTGCACAGGCTAATCTGGGATGACAATTTACGCACAAGCATTATGCCCAGTTTTCTCAGAACACGACACATATGACAAACATGCAGGTAAACATAACCCACACAGTCTTAAAGCAATATTCCAAGAGATAATATATAAATGCAAATACAATACCGGTAAATTCGATGTATCATTTTGGAGATGCCGTGCAGCGTTCTCTTCCAGCATCGTTTTTATTGTTTCCAGATATTTTTCATAGTTGGTCAGGGAGGAGACAACGTCATCAGACTCATCGGAATAATTCAACGCAATTATTAATGCCGTTCGAGTCATGGCATAACTGGTCTCGTCAAAAGTTCCGTCCGCACTCACGAAACCACGAATATGCATCGAAATAACGCAGTCACATATAATGTTTATGAATTTTGTCTGTAGCAATATATTCGCTACTTCATTTTGGAATCTATTAATGTGTTCTAATGACGCTATTTTAAGCGTATTGCACGCGTTGTAAAATAATTCAATCGTAACCCTGATGTCCTCAACATAAAGTCCATCGTCGTTCAACTTCTGCTTTATGGCCATTGCCTCTGAAGCCCTTGTCCTTAACATCAAGTGTGTTTTTGTTATAAACTCGTCCAATTCATTTTCGGTCATGGGACGGTCTATACCTTCTCCAGTCGCATCTACCATTGAAGCATTATCTCCATGTGAATGTTCAGATAATGATAAACTGGTAGTGTCTGAACTTGCCATGTCACATGTAGTTGAAATGGTGTCTGCAACTTTAATAGAAGGGGCGACCTGACTTATTGTAGCGCTGGATTGCGGCGGTGGGGCGACCTGACTTATTGGAGCGCTTGATGATGGCGGTAGATGGATTTCTCGTTTAGACTCATTTGACGGAGCTGATCCCATTGTGTATATCTACTTGTAACAAGTTTCACTGTAGTACCTACAAAGCCATATACAGTTTGTTACAGGAGAAGCAACAGAATACACGTGATGAGAATATACTGTGTTATCATACACACTTATAATAGAACACAAATGGTACGGCCTTTAAGAAATACAAAAAAAAAAACAATAATAACCCTACAAAATCTGTTTATGCTACTGTAACGATTTTTGTGTTATTTTAATTAAAATGTCGGTCTGCACTTGGCTGAATATTCATAAATACCTTTTTAAAAAGTTATCCGTAACTGTTCAAGACAATAATTGTTATAACTTGTGTGTATTCATTGAACATTTACTTCAAAACAGTAAATTAAACGAAACCCGTCTTCAAAATCTCTACGCACAACGAACATCGAACGCCAACCGTTTTTATCGATTTACAAACTTACAGCAAATTAAGCTTAACAGTATCAATGGATTGTTCATAAAGAACGATAATTTGCCAATAACAGGTATGCAGATATAAAGGCTCACTTTTTATACTGAAATTACACAACCGCTCAAGTATGTCTTATGTTGAATGAAGGCGAAATGCGGGAAGCGACTTTAAACATGACAAAGTTATATATAAGTTTCGATTGCTTCATTTACTTATATTGTTCCAATATTCAAATTTATTCAAATGAAATGCAAAGTTTAAAAAAGTGAAAGGTATTGTATTCATTTAAGGTAGCGAATCACTGTTTGAGTAAACAAAGCACTACTAATTGAATTATGAAATTATTGATAGCATATCCATTTAAAACTAACTGTTCAAATTGTATATTGTTTAAAAATCACTTCATTCTGTTTCGATATTTCTGGTAGCAACTTATAATTCTTTATTTAATTGGTGTATCGTGTTTCTTATTCGCACATAACGTCTCCCAATAGGCTAACATATGCATAAAAGTAAGTGGCAGACCGTTTTAGGGACATACCTACTGGCAGACAGTATTCGGGACATACCTACTGACAGACAGTATTCGGGACATACCTACTGACAGACAGTATTTTGGACATAACTACTGGCAGACAGTATTCGGGACATACCTACTGGTAGACAGTATTCGGGACATACCTACTGGTAGACAGTATTCGGGACATACCTACTGGTAGACAGTATTCGAGACATACCTACTGAAAGACAGTTTTTGGTACGTACCTACTGGCAGACAGTATTTGGTACGTACCTACTGGCAGACAGTATTTGGTATGTACCTACTGGCAAACAGTATTTGGTACGTACCTACTGGCAGACATCATTCGGGACATACCTACTGACAGACAGTATTTGGTACGTACCTACTGGCAGACAGTATTCTGGACATACCTACTGGCAGACAGTATTAGGGACATACCTACTGACAGACAGTATTCGGGACATACCTACTGACAGAAAGTATTTGGTACGTACCTACTGACAGACAGTATTCTTGACATACCTATTTGCAGACAGTATTCGGGACATACCTACTGACAGACAGTATTCGGGACATATCTACTGACAGACAGTATTCGGGACATACCTACTGACAGACAATATTCGGGAAATAACTACTGGCAGACAGTATTTGGTACGTACCTACTGGCAGACAGTTTTCGGGACAAACCTACTGACAGACAGTATTCGGGACATACCTACTGACAGACAGTATTTGGTACGTACCTACTGACAGACAGTATTCGGGACATACCTACTGACAGACAGTATTCGGGACATACCTACTGACAGACACTATGCGGGACATCCCTCCTTGCAGACAGTATTTGGTACGTACCAACTGGCAGACAGTATTTGGTACGTACCTACTGACAGACAGTATTCTGGACATAACTACTGACAGACAGTATTCTGGACATACTTACTGACAGACAGTATTCTGGACATACCTACTGACAGAAAGTATTCTGGACATACCTACTGACAGACAGTATTTTGAACATACCTACTGACAGACAGTATTCGGGACATACCTACTGACAGACAGTATTCGGAACATACCTACTGACAGACAGTATTCTAGACATACCTACCGACAGACAGTAGTCGGTACGTACCTACAGGCAGACAGTATTCTGGACATACCTACTGACAAACAGTATTCGGGACATACCTACTGACAGACAATATTCGGTACGTACCTACTGGCAGACAGTATTCTGGACATACCTACTGACAGACAGTATTCGGGATATACCTACTGGCAGACAGTATTCGGGATATATCTACTGACAGACAGTATTCGGGACATACCTACTGGCAGACAGTATTCGGGACATACCTACTGACAGACAGTATTTGGTACGTACCTACTGACAGACAGTATTCGGGACATATCTACTGACAGACAGTATTCGGGACATATCTACTGACAAACAGTATTCGGAACATATCTACTGACAGACAGTATTCGGGAGGTACCTACTGACAAACAGTATTTTGGAAATACCTACTGACAGACAGTATTCTGGACATCCCTACTGACAGACAGTATTCTGGACATACCTACTGGCAGACAGTATTTGGGACATACCTACTGACAGACAGTATTTGGTACGTACCTACTGACAGACAGTATTTGGTACGTACCTACTGGCAGACAGTATTCGGGACATAACTACTGGCAGACAGTATTCGGGACATACCTACTGACAGGCAGTATTCTGGGCATACCTAGAGGCAGACAGTATTCGGGACATACCTACTGGCAGACAGTATTCGGGACATACCTACTGGCAGACAGTATTTGGGATATACCTACTGGCAGACAGTATTTGGTACGTACCTACTGACAGACAGTATTCTGGACATACATACCGACAGACCGTATTTGGTAGAACCTACTGGCAGACAGTATTTGGGACATATCTACTGGCAGACAGTATTCGGTACGTACTTACTGGCAGACAGTATTCGGGACATACCTACTGGCAGACAGTATTCGGGACATAACTACTGGCAGACAGTATTCGGGGCATACCTACTGACAGACAGTATTTGGGACATACCTACTGGCAGACAGTATTCTGGACATACCTACTGGCAGACAGAATGAGGTGATTCCTATGAAGCCAATCCATGTGTTAGTGAGCATACAATTATAACGGAAGAGAAAGTGAAATGTTATATTATGGGGCATTTCTTAATCACAAAAGTCATATAGATGAGTATGGATCTAAGATGGCTTCTTCAAATAGGGATGTGCATTTTTTTTCGAATGCATGATAATAACTGTGCATGCTGCATGACGACCTTATAATCTATGACTACATCATAGACCCAAATAGACACAATGACTGTTTGTCTTGTTTTGGAGTGTTTGTTTAATATCTAAGCAGCCTGCAAAATATAAGATAATATGAGTGTACTCTAAATTTAAAGTAAAGAAAGGTTAACATTAAAGAAAAATATAAGTATGATATAGAAGACTTCTATTAAAACAGAAATGTCAGCATAATATACAAGGCATATACTTGCATTTTAATATATTCGATGAAAATTATTCAATATTCAAAGAACAGCGGAACCTTAAAGCGAGTATATGCGATTGTATTGTAACCATATTTCCTCTTTTGTGTAAGCTTATACAAGAGGATAATAATGAACGATGAATTTGAATAAAAAAACAAGCGATGTTTGTGAAACAAGTCTGTCCCCGACTAGTAGAAAAGTCGTATCGTGACCTTACCTTTTGATCTCTTGATTTGAAAATCATATGGGGTCTACCTTCACCAAGACTTACAAGCATTTTATTGAATATGATCCTAAACATTCTCTAGATATTCTCTAGATTCTCTTGAAGCAATGTTCAAGCATCTGTGACCTTGATCTTTGACCCGGTGACCTAAAAATCAATATGCATCTTTCTATTCTCCCAAACTATCCATTAAAAATTTATATGATCATATTTCAAAGCATCATCATGATATTATGCGGAACCAAATTCCATGATACAATAATATGACCTTGACCTTGGACATGATGACTTAACTCTTAAAAGGCGTCTTTCTTTCTACTCAAGTTACTAATTTGCATGATCGTATTTCATCGTTTTCTAACGATTTTAAGCGGAAATCAATTCTTCGATAAGTCCCTTTGACCTGGATCTTTGACCTGTTAAACTAAATGGATAACACTCGGTATTGTTTGATTCTGTACCGGATTTAATAACACTTTCTTGGTCATAGGCCAACAATTTGTTGTGGACAAAGTTTAATATAATATTTTATCACATGCTATATCTTGTTTTCAATGTAATAAGACATTGCGTATTTTTTTATATTACACATGTTTATTTAATGCTTTCCGGTGGTTTATAGAGAAATATCAGTGAATTAAAACTGATAATTTCACTGTTTCAAACAATGAAAATTATCAGTGAAAATTATCGATAATTGTCACTGTTTACTGTGAAATGACGTAATTATTTTGACGAAATGACGTCATTATTCCAACGACATTCTTTAGTTAAACTCTTTAATGTATATAAACTGTGAAAAATGTATGAAATGAAAAGAAAATTTGTTGGATTCGGTGGAATATCGATTTTAATTCACTCGTGAATTAAAATCGATAATCCACCGAATCCAACAAATATCCTAGATATGTAATACAACATTTTTAAGCGTTTTCATTGGCTACAGAAACAATAACTAACCAATCGCATGGCTTTATTTTGATGACGTCGTCAACATGAAATGACGTCACGACAGTAAACAACTTTTAGATCTATCAGCATTTGTTTGGTCAATTAAGATGTATTTTATTTAGTTTAAAAGCATGTGATAAAAAAGATTTGACACTCGTTGTCATATCATACCATATTTTATTAAACTCGTCCAGGAAATTCGTTAGTAAGCTCGCCATAGGCTCGCTTACTAACACAATTCCTGAACTCGTTTAATAAAATATGGTATGATATGACAACTCATGTCAGATCCTATATATATCACACCAATTGAAATTGTTTCGCCTTTCATGATTATGAATATTTCAAAATATAATACTTGTAAAAAAGATTATTCCGATCATTGATATCTAATTATTTTCGACAATAAAAAGGTAGGCATTGGTGATGTTCCATTTCGCAATTCAATCTAACACTGCGTTTAAAATTGTCGAGTTTGTATACACTTGATTAAGACAAAATATTATTTTCCAATAAACAACTTAATTTAAACGAAAGGTAACCGTGTGAGGTATGTACAGCAGTAACGATTTGACGCGATTCTATTATTGTTCGAGACCAAATCTTTGTTCTGGTTGAATAGTTGAACAGTTTAAATAGCGTCAAATATATCTGTATGTGTTGTCGTTTTTTTTTTCTTTTGAAACGAAAGGAATTGACTTGGCACGTTACAAAGAGCTGTGTGTGTTATTATTTCATGTAAAATCAACGTATGAGCCTTATATATCACGAAAAAAGCAAATGATTCAAATAATGATACTGTTTCAGATATTCCTTTTACTAAAGTGCACTTTACTTTCACTTATACTGCATAGAGTTACTATGATATTATTTGTCCTTCTTTTATAGTGTTTTTGTAAAATGCTAACAAAATTATTGACACACGAGTGAATTATAATAACCAATTTGAGTAATATACAGTATACTTCAATATAAATGTATAAAAAGTTAGTTCGTGCATTATAAATGATAACTTTTAATATACTTGCTGTTAAACCTATCTATGTGCTTTTAATGAAAACTAGTACTGAACATTAGAAATGCCATCGAAGTATATAATACGCAAATTGAACAGTTGTTAATAGGTTTGTTTTGATCATAGTAAAAATAAACGGTCACTCACTGTAACTTAATAGATATTTATTTCTATGTTTATACCATCAATATTTTGTTTTATGTCATCTATTATTGATATTTACTAATCTATATAAGAATATAAGCCCTCAAATAAATATGTTCACTGCAACAATTGTTATGTTGTGTAATTAAATCTTACATTTTCAATTTTACTTTATGAGAACTTCTCACTTGAAACCCGGAATTCTCGAACTGTCCTATGATGCCTCTATACGACACATGCATCTAGTAAAACACTTCATTTGTGTAAGTTTTTAGAGCTCCGTTAAAATTCCATGTTATATCTGTAGTACGTGAAATCCAACACATCGATTCCATTACAATGTCTATGGCAGCCATTGAAACTAAATGAGTTTTATTTTCTTGTTTAGTATGTGATACAAAAATATACATAATATAAATCTATTGAACAAGTGTCACTATACATGTTTATTTTATATTTTAAAAAACACATCCTTGAAGAACGTTGCTCTGATATTATTCACAATTACATATTTTAACAGTTTATATAAGCAAATTATATGGTAACAGTCCTAACACAACTATTGTGACTAACTAAATACGTATTTAAAGCGCTTAACTCGATGTCAATTACATACCTTTTCTCAAAGTCTGACATTAAATGTATGCACAGTCGACCGAATACACTATCCGCACATGCCAATACTTCAATGTCTATAATCGGATTTTACGCTACTCATTTAAACAGGTACTTTGAAATTGTGAAATATGATATAAACCACTGGTCGATCGCAAACCGTTATTGAACACCGACAGCTTAACCAACTGCGATCTACCGGCAGTTAATCGTCGATCCAAAGGACAATACGTCGATGTTAATTAAACTTCTGTCTTCGGCACATATAAAATACTGACTGGCGAATAATTTAGTGGGAACTATCTGCTGTTGGCGATCGGTTGTCGACTATTTTCTCGACATTTTTACTATAATTTCATTTCAAATAAAGTTGTTTATCATTGTTAAAATAATGTATGATAATATATTATCAAAATGAGTCATGAGCACCACTTGTATCATTTAACTGCCCAAAGCATACTTGTGTTAAGACCCTGCGCACGCTGAATATTTTGCGATAAGTTTATGAAACAATATTATAACATTGAGACTATTGGAGTCAAACTTGTGAGCTCCCAATTATTTATATACATATGAAATACAATGTACAAGGAACCTCATACAAAATATTACGGAAAAAAACATGAACATATTCCGCTTAAATTCATATGTCTACTTTGCAATTTTAAAATACATTTATTTAAAACATGTTATTCCTGGGGCGTATTAAGTTTACACTGCATGGTTAGAACAAACTTTGTATATAAAAAACTCTACAATTTTACACACAAAAACTTAACCCTGGTGGTTTCAATGCTTTATTAAGTTATTTCCCGTATAAGTCTATATAAATCAAATAGGGGCATAATAAGAACAAACTTATGAGTGTCATGTTCTGAGAAAACTGGGCATAATGCTTGTGCGTAAATTGTCATCCCAGATAAACCTGTGCAGTCCGCACGGGCTAATCAGGGACGATAATTTCCGCCTAAATTGGATTTTTGCTAAGAAGTGACTTCATTTCAACGAAACATGTCATAAAAGCGGAAATTGTCGTCCCTGATTAGCCTATGCGGACTGCACAGGCTAATCTGGGATGACAATTTACGCACAAGCATTATGCCCAGTTTTCTCATAACACTACACATAACAGGACCACTATGAGATGTTACAATCCAAATAAAAACCTCTATGCATTATGGTTTCAGAGATTTCACTATGTTAATATAAGGAAAACAAGTCATCCATAGGACGGGGTAAATTTTGACCCCATGGTCATGATTTGAAAACACTTGGTAGGGGATCACCATACAATTCTATATACTGAACATTAAAACCATGAACATTGTGATTTCGGAAAAGAAGTGTGTTTACTCTACACGTCTATATAAACACTGTGGGCCTTGTACGTTTACCCAATAAAACGAGAATTTTGATCGTGATTTCGTTTATGTGTATTTCATGTATGTATTTCTTTTTATTTGTTTGAATATGGTATTTGCAAACAATCCAAATATTTACAATGTCTTCGCTTTCAAATATGTATTGACTTTTAATATTTAATTTGACAACATCCCCGTCATGTATATTTTTTTTATTCAAAACATTATAATTTTTCAATATCTATCGGTGTATTGTTTGTGTTCCTAACCATTATACTTTTTAGGATATTAAATGACAAACCTCCATTTCACGACGCACACGACCACACCACGTTTGTTAAAATAAGGTGTTTGTGATCAAACATCAGCCATATTTTGCAATACATCAGAATCATATTTGAACTTATGCACAATGTATTAAATACTCCTTTTTTTTCAAATTTCAGGTAGCTTTAAGAGTATTCATCCGCGTTTCTCTCAATTTAACCGAATTGACGCCACGGGCATATTTTCAACAAATGCAGCCTTCAGAGCGTTAATATCATGGTAAATAGTGTCGACCAACGGCGCATGATTAACCCATTTATGCCTAGTGGACTCTCCCATCCTTCTAAATTGGATCAATTTATTTCCAAAATTAGGAATGTCTAGTATATTTATTTCTATATTAAGAATATTTCTTACAGAAATTCCTTTCAGCAAACAGCGCAGACCCTGATGAGACGCCGCATCATGCGGCGTCTCATCTGGGCCTACGCTGTTTGCCAATGCCTTTTTTCTAGACGCTAGGCATAATTGGGTTAACAAACTGTGATCACAAAACCACACCATGAGCACCAAGTTCTCCGGTGAGCTAATTTTGTCAGCGAAATCATATTGTTTTAAGACCTATATTATGTGCCGCGGTTTTGATTTTGTGTTTGTGTGTGCAATTATTTGTGTAATTGTATTTTTATAATGTAATATATATAATGTATATACTAATATTATATTTGTGTGCATAATATATGCTAATATAATTAGCATAATGACTCTTATGTTAATTGTTAGACAACCAATGACCCACATTTATTTTACACAAATACAAATTAGTTATGTATTTTTTATACAAATTTGAAACAGACATGTCTGATTGTTAAATTTGGCGCCATATTTAATAATTGCAAAGTATGTGACTTATTTCTTGCTACTAATAACAGCATCATAATCCACATGGCATACGTAAGATAATCATTTAGATTATAGTTTATTTTTCAAAAATATTAACAGCTTTATAGCTGTCACATAAATACGTTGTACAAACGCGATTTTTTTGTTTTGTTTACCCACCACTGTAATGTATTATGTTAGATAGTATGTACAATTCTCATTACTGTATAATCACTTTCTTTCCACATGACCTATATATTTTGTAAGAACACGTGGAACATTAAACAAAGTATTAAATAAATGGCAACCCATGTGAAGACGGATTGTCAGGTCCGCACATAATGTAGTCGTAAAGACTCAACGACGACCCGAACATAAACATTGAATTACACACAAACACACGTGAAGACGGATGGATTAGTGGTTTCGGCGCTTGGCTTTTTCTCCGTGGGTCAGTGGTTCGAGCCCTGGTGTGGTTAACTTTTATTCTCTTCTTTTTTCCTTTTATTCTTGTTTTTATATTGGAGCTCGTTAGTTCTGATATTTTTATATTTATCAATTAAAAGCATTTAATGACAAACTTCAAAACATGCCAAACTGCGAACTAGTCCCTTTAAGATGTCACGCGCACCTGTGTGTTTAGCCCAGAAAAACGGCAATTGGTCGTGTTTTTTTTTAATTCTTATACACATTTATGTTAAGTATTGGCAAGAATTGCTTATAACAAGAGACGTTCCAGAACTATTCATCCAATTCGATACTATTACCCTGTCCTCTATAGATACATATAACCCCCAGTGTATCAATTCCCAATAACATGCGTATAAACCCGACTCTATCGATTACTGCATACATGTACATACGACTTTTTCAGTCTCAATCTATTACCCGATATACATCTACAGAATACAAGTTATCCAAAGGATGGGGCCTATTTCGATCCCATGGTCATGCTGTTAACAAAGACAACACTTTGATGTTACACACTTAATATCCATTCTCTGGGTCTTGCAGTTTCAGAGAAAAGGATGTTTAGTAAGTTTGCTATGTAAGTCTATATTGACCATCTGACCCCTGGGGCGTAGCTACATTTAATACAAATTGCACAAACAGTGTACAGGACCACTACCTGATTCTGAATACCAAATAGCAAGGATCTAAGCTGCATCGATGCTGTTTGACTTTGTTTCAGAGAGTTTACAAGTTGTTTTTTTTGTACATACCTTTATAGATCCTTTGACATCAGGTCGGTTTTCACCCCAGATGCATTATTGACAAAAGAAGAGGACCACTTTTAAAAGTGACGTTTAGCTCTGGTGACCTATACATACTGACCGGAACGATTTGTTCCACTTTAAAAGAAGGACGCCTATGTAGCATGCATGTGAAGTGTTATGCAAATCTGCTCAGAAGTTAGGGCGAGATAACGTTGACCAAGCAAAACGAACAAAAGACGATACCAAAATCTTACCTTGTGCACATTGTGTAAAGTTTTGCTAAACACTACCAAGCGAAAACATTATTTCTATAATTTTAAATGTGTATTACCTGTTCAGATCGTTTTTGTCTGCCAATCTTTTAAGATCCAAATCTATCCATTTGCTCACAGATTCCAAAAAGAATTGATTTGATTACAATATTATTTATAATAGATGTATAGCTGATAACCATCACTAGAATTTTCAATCAACAAAAAAATACCTTTGGCGCTTTGTTTTTGTTTTCCTCGATCGCTCTTTTAATTTCTTTCGACGCGGCTCTGTCCGCTGCGTTACCTTCAAGATCCAAAGATAAAAACACAATGTTTTGATAAAACATTTAAATTCCAATACAAATTCATCGATGCACTTCAAAACAACCTGTTGAAATGTCGAGATTATAGAAACTAACTGTGGTTTTATACTAACAAAATTATATACATTAACCTTACTGAATTTATATTAAGTATTTAATCTTAAATGTACACATTTTAGGTTATAAAAAGTTAAAGACCTTTTTATATTCTGATATTGGCTTATTTTATTCACATGTATCCATGTATACACCTGGGTATGGAGGAGTAAGCGTGGGATTAATTGTTCGGTCAGAAAAATCCAGTGGTCTGAGCGGAATTCGAACCAGGGACTCTCCGATTCCTTCACCAGTATCCTACCACCAGACCAATGTATCCAGAGTGGTAAAAAAATTTATGGAAAAATATAGTTAATATGTAAAACAAAATAACCTCATGCACCATTGCAAGCCTTCTTGATGTTGGAATGTTTTGACTGCCTTGGTACAGTTACACCTAGGCGCTCATCCGCTGCAATCTTTGTCAAAACTCAACGCCAATATTACATGCAGACTTTCTGAAAATTTAAACCAATCAATCATAATGCATTAATGTGTAAAGCATAAAATCAATATTGATTTAGATTTTCCGCTAATTCTTTAATACTCCAATTACAACCTTTATAGGGTAGATCAGTGGGTGTAAAATGCATTGTGTTTCATTGATACCATAGTAAAAAGTGTACGGTTTGCATTGGTTGGCCGCTAATTATTAGCAAGAACATTTTAAGATCCACTTTTTCATTTAAGAAAGTATGTGAACCTTCTTGGTATACCACTCGTAAAAACCAATTGTGTAGTACAATATATCTGACTTTGAATTAATGAAATAAATTGCCAAACTATGTTTTTTGAATAACCGATTTTATATTAAAAAGGAAAAGCCGTGTTTTACATCGACAATTAACAAAAATAGTCGAGAGTAACACCCTCTCCTACCCCCTCCCCCACCCAAGGCCAAAATGGTATCGGGTTCCTACGCGCCTAAATTGTTTGGCGAAAACTTTATGATTTATGTTTCTTAAATCGATAATAGTAAATAAGTAATATTGTATCACAAAACACAGCCATTTACCTGTTGTTCAAAGAAATTAACAATATCGTTTATTCTGAAGTATTCGTGCTCACGGAAGTGTAACGTTTATTCGTTGTTTTTGCGATTTGCAGAGAACTAATAATGTTACAGTATAATTATAATTGAGATATTCAATGCTATACTCTCAAACAAATCATCTTGATTTACTGGAATACACGTTTTCATTAAGGACACTCGTGATGATGTTCTTTTCGCTCCTCTGTGCAAGAATAGTGCTGATGTTTACTAAGAAATCATTGTTGTGTTTTACGATTGGATACTACAGCGGGAAATAAACAACTGTGTGCAGTTTTATGCAATACTTTTTATTCCAGTCGGGCATAGGCATTCGTGGTTAGTTTAGTTTAAACGTATTTATTTTAGCTCGATCGCAGCATAGAAAGCACAGTAAGTAATGGAATTCGTCGCCGGCTTTGTTAGATTTTGCACACATTCATTCATTTAATGGAATTCTGTTTAACTTAGTTTCAATATATAGAAGGCCATATTTTACAAGTGCTTGAATATCAAGCCGTTTAATATCTCGATAATCATTCCTTCCAAAAATAAGTTCTGTCGGAGATTGTTGCATTTCAATGACTATGCAGATTCCATTAAGAAATCAACAGAAATAGGCTAACACGTGAAAATAAAAATTGCGTAAAAAATGTCTTCTTATAGTAAGCCGATAAACACATACTTGTTAAAAAGGTTTTTTAGTCGAAGAGTTGGCAGTAGCGCATATTATTATTAAAGAGTACAAAATAGCTTAAAACTGTAACATATTTATCTTTTGGTGAAAATTGATTGGCAGATAATGCGTTCGTTTGAAGAACATTATAGTTCATTTGAATACTGAGCGAAATTATAAGCCGGATTGACTTGCGATCATGTGTGGGTCAAATCTCTTTACTTATAAAAAAACACGTCTTATTGACGTGACCGGTCCATTAACACAACCAAAGCAATATTAGATCATGATATTAATCCGATCCTCATTCAAGTCCCATAATATGCTCAACTCGATGTCAAGTCATCGCAAAACATGACATATGAGCTAATTGTAAATCCATTATTCTGATACAATACGCGATTTGTTCTGTATACATACATTTTCATTGTGGTTGATACACCCAATTATACAGGACCACACCAGTTTAAAATTAATCCGCAAAATGAGCACATGATTTATTGAAATGCTAGTTTAATAAAACCTAAATATTGCTCCTATTCAACAACTCTAATAAACGCCGAATTGGTTAAATTCATATATATCATATGCCGCATTAGGCGAGAATATCGATCGTTTATGTGTGTTTCATGTAAGGTCTTTCTATTTATTTGACTATGGTATGTGGTAGAAACAATTCAAATATTTACACAGTTTTCGTTATGAAATATTGTTTTACTTTTAATATTAATTTTGACAACATACCTTTAATGTACAATATTTCACTCAAAACATTATGCATGTCCGCTTTCTATCGGTGTTTTGTGTGTGTACCCTGTATATGTTGAACAACAAATCTACATTCGACGAAGCAAACGGCCACACGTTTGTTAAATGTGTGTTTGTGATCGAACATCGCCTTGGTTACAGTCACATTTTTCAATACATCGGAATCATTTTCGAACTTATTCAAAATATCATCAAAACTCATTTTCTGAGCAAGTTTCATGCTGATCGGAAATTACTTTAGTGTGCCCATGGTTAAATAAAAGCACCATTTTAAATCAGCTGAGACATCATCAGAATAAACGCTCTATGTAAGATTTATTTTGATATGCAAACAAATGGCTTTTAAACTATTCATCCGCGTTTCACTTAATTTAACCGTTATTTTAGCCACGTCACCATGTTTGGAACAAGAAGGTTTTGCAACAAATGTGGCCTTTAAGGCGTTCACATGGTTAATAGTGTTGAATTGCGACGCATGATGGACAAAGATGCGATCACATTACCATTATACCATGGACATAATGCTTGTAAATCGAAATATACAATGAAGTCAGCACGATCAACATAACGACGTAATAGAGATTTGTATAAATGTCTGCGTTCGTGCGTGTTTGTACTATTCCAATTTTTTGAAATCATGATGTGAAGTCAACGTTACACATACGTATTTCGTAATTTAACGCACGAAGAGATAATAAGTTTGCAACAAATAAATCAACAATTTATTAAATTCTATTATATATTTAATCATAACAAACTTGCAATAGTTATCTAATATCATATGGCATAGGCATACGAATAAATAAATTATAATATAAGTAATTCAATCAAATACAAATATTTTCAAGGGTTTAGGTAGATAATGTAAATTCTAAAAATATACGTAAATCTAAAACATTCATAACAAGACATTAATATAAGACGAAACTAATCAGAGGAATGTAACAGCCAGCATGACTTACTGTTGAAGGTAACACAAACAATATATTAAATAGAATTATGCTTCATTTTACAAGTTACATAGTCCCTAATTACCCTAAGGTTGCAATATTTTACAAGTTACATAGTCCCTCATTACCCTAAGGTTGCAATATTTTATCACAGGGTATGATTTCCGCTCCGTGTTTATGCTGAAACAACATGGCAAATTAAATGTAAGATATTGTTAAAATGATTCTTTATCATTGGCTGTACAGAAACAACCACATTTTAAGGGTAAAAATATAAACATACTGGCTGGATTCGATTGCAACCAGATATTTTACACGTTATTAAATAAACGTTATGTTTGTGATATAAGAATAATGATATTGAAGGGATTACAAGTTATTTCACGCGTTATTTAATACACGTTATGTTTGCGATATAAGAATAATAATCGTTAAGGATGTAATATCAATAACATCTTAATACAAACTCGAATTTTCAATAAACAGACCCGGCAATATCAGACATAAGATGAAGCTTCTATAGATTTAGAGACATAACGCGTATTTCAGTCAAACATATTTTATAAGTCATGCTTTTAACATTATAGAAAAAAGACGATATATATGCCCCAGACTAATAACAATAACTTCCTGAGAAAACTGCTTACTACAAACAAAATCGAAATTCCACTGGACCTATCAAGTATACCATATATAAACGTTTAACAACTACACTTGTATGTTTTCGGTCAAAATATCGGTCATCTTCAAAATATGTCCATAATACATTATCGCATGTTGCCCAAAAAATTATGTTTTCATAAACGTTTTACTTTTTCCCGATATCTTGCAAGGCCCAAACAAGTTTTGACATTGACAAAAGATCCGAAAGTTTCATCACGTCCTGCAGACATTTGTAGAAGAAATCTGGAGAGTCCATCTTCATCTGTAAAAGGAGTGCAATTTCACCGGCAGTGATTCGTCCAGGCAAAACACTAAAATCAAGAATAGAAAAAATATGTATATATACATGTTTTCCGTTTTTAGAGTAAATCACTAACATTTTCTGGCACAAATGAAGCAAACCCTAATTAAGTCAGGGTTTTTCTACACTCCCAAACCAACGCATACTAATAGTATCAGCGAACAAATAAAGAGGTGGTAAAAATACGCTAATGACATTGTTGTTATAAAGAAAATTTAGCTTTTGTTGTAGAACTTGCTACAGCGCGGATAATTCAAATATTATGACCATATATTATTTTCATCGCGTGAACACACAAAAGGTATAGTTTCTCTACAAAATTAATTGAGCACTACAAAAAAACAAGCGAGCCATCATGGAACCAGAGTTCTCACCTGTGTGAGGTTCTTGAGATAATGTCTATTAACCATATGATCCGGGGTTTAACCTCTGGTAGATTATTTTGAAAAACTTTCCTAATTTAAAAATAAAATTTGAAAACCACTTAACGATGCATCATGCCAAATAGTACATATTTGTGCGTTGCCATTTTAGCTAATTTGTTCATGAAGACGTAGTCTTTGGTAACAATGTTACCCCTGGGGCGAGGTTTGTTTCGGCTTCGGCGAAATGATAATACGCATTAGGGCCTTGTTATTTCAGAGAATAAGTGTTTTAAACATAATTTGTAACACAATTGTTTATAAAGCAATCATGACACTGAACACCGTTTTGACAAATTTTCTAGAGAACTATGATATAATGTTACAAACCAAATATAACAATTCTGTGCCTTATCCTTTCAGAGTCTTCAATGTGTGTTATTTTTCTAATTTGGTCTGTATTTACCAAGTGATACCATGGGTGTGGCAAGTTTTTACATCAGGGGCATGATTTGAACATACTGCTAAATATCAAATATCTAAGCCCACTGCCCTATATTCTCGGTGAAGATTGTTTTGAATCTTCAATACATATGCAGAACAAAATTAAGCAAAGGGTGGGACAAGGTTTTATCCAAGTGGCATGATTTTAAAAAGGATACCTGTATGATGTTACGAACTAAATATCAAAGGGTTTGGCCTTGCGGTTTCAGAGGTACAGATTTTTGCTTTTTGCTTTTGTGTCTATATAAACATTGTTATCCCTGTGGCGCGGCTAGTTTTGATCAAAGGACAATAATTTGAACAGATTTGTTTCAGAGAAGATCTTGTAAATTATTTTGGTTTATATCTATAAAGATCGTGTGACACGTATTCATATTTGACTCCATGTGCATTATTGTAGAAGTCCACTGCACGATTTTAAAAACCAAATATGAAAGCCTGATCATTGCAATTACATTTTGTGACAATTTCCTTTTTAATCGATGTTTCGTGCAATGACATATATATGATTTGAACGACTTTGGAAGAGGGTAACCCAATGGTCATTTCTGTGATGTTTCATGAAAATCGTCCAAGTGGTTTAGGAGATTTATTTGACGATACACAACGAATAAAGACCATGCCAAAAGCTCACAGTGTGCATATTGTGTAAAGGTGAGCTGAACATTAAAAATAGAAAACATAATTTCTGTAACTTTAAATGTGTATTACCTGTTCAGATCGTTGTTGTCTACCCATCTTTTAAGATCGGAAACTGTCCATTTTCTCACAGATTCGACGGTTGCGTTGGAAGCCGATACCCTAGTCACTTTACTACCCGAGTCAACATGGTCCACTGTTCGGGCTGGTTCTGAGTTTACCTGCAATTGACAAAATAAATCTACCTCAAAACTTTGATAGTTATTAAGACCCTGTTAAACGAACATTACTTTATTTATGTGTCCAATCCATTTTATAAGAGTATCAAGGGCATTAAAAATGTCTTCGGTGAAATAGGATGGATTCTATGTGATAGTTATTAGTGTATCAAATATATATTTAATGGAATTGTTCTTGTAAAACACTGTTTTCTATTCACACCATGAAAAATCATAGTTTATAGAAGCGGAATACATTTGGAAGTCACTGATATTTCTAGAACAGGTATTTCGAATTGCAATGTATTATGTTATGATAACATTCATAACCCCATCAACAAAGAACGGTACCAAAAATGTAACACGACGTTCCATTAAATCGCATCCTTGTGACATACGTACCGGTTTGGTGATTTCAGGTTTTATGATAGGCTCCTTCGACTCCTGGCTTCGGTTCCATTGTTTTCCCATCTCCTTCAACAGGCCCACCATCTTGTCTTCGAAGGGATATTTTCCGCTGAACTCGTAGAACAATTTCGCACCACAGATGAACCCCAGCCAACCGTCTGGCACGTAGCCCCGTTCCATTTTCAACGGAATGATCCTCTTATTCTTCTGGAACGCGTACTCAGCCTCTGAAGAACAGGGATAATGTTTCGGTATCACAGAGTGGGCATAGTATTTTTGAAAGACAGCTGGGCATAGTATTTTTGCAGGACAGAAGGGGAAAGTAGTTAAAAGAAAATGAGACAATAGTATAACTCATTATATTGATGTAATACTTGTTTGGCGCGCAAGCTTTTTTGGACACTTTACTAGGATGTTGAAATATTTTAGATTTAAATTTCGGTCAGCTTCTCCTCTTGACAAAGTATTTTGCAAATCACCCACTTATTTGTAAAGGTTTTGCACCATGATTTCGTGTTGAAGTGTTTGTGTTCAAAATCTTTACCCTGGTGAATTTAATAAACAATACTTTACGTTTTGTCGCATTAAATACACAACTGTTCAGCACTTTGGAAATACAACACACAAGCAAACAAATGGTAGTGTGCTTGTTTTACATATTTGTTAACAAACTTTACTTCAATCAGCCATCCAAGCTATATTTTTGCCCTTCTAAGCTAGACCTGTTTTCACAGTTAAGTTTGTTACAAGAGACAAACCGGCTCTGCAGTTTGGGCTGTTCTTGTACTTCTGTGACATGCACATCAGTACTAGTTCTGCATTCTCTACCGCACTGGCCATGGCTTGAAGAGTAGATCCACCCATTTCATCAATGTCCATCCACACCTGTCCATTAAAAAAAAGGTGAATGTATTGATCAAAATGTGCAACCATGTCGACAACACAATGAAGTTAAATGCAGCAGTATATCAATATTTTCTAAACAAAAACTGCGTAGAAATCAGTTCTAATACGTCATATAACATATAAAATTACAAACACACGGATTCAAATCGACACTTTGAGTATTTATTTGCATTTAAAAGTTTAATAAAGTTCGAAAACTTCAAATATGTCATAATATTAATACCAAATGTACATTTATACTTAATGGGAAATCTTATAAGTTTTAATAGGGAATAAACTGGAGTATGCATGACTATTATCAATTAACCCATTTATGCCTAGTGGACTCTCCCATCCTTCTAAATTGGATCAATTTATTTCCAAAATTAGGGATGTCTGTTACTTAGTATTTCCAATTGATTTTAGCTGGGGAGGAATTAATATTGGTCGTTTAGCGGAGTGGGTCGCTTAGTGCAAGTGGTCGTAGGTGCAGGTTAGACTGTATATTTATTTCTATATTAAGAATATTTCTTACAGAAATTTCTTTAAGCAAACAGCGCAGACTCTGATGAGACGCCACATCATACGGCGTCTCATCTGGGTCTACGCTGTTTGCCAAGGCCTTTTTTCTAGACCCTAGGCATAAATGGGTTAAAGCGTATTTGAAATTGTATTTACTTGATTTATGTAAGAGTTAAGTTAATTAAAAGCTTAACATCTTTTGTAATTAATTGGTAATAAAAACACGTAAGTACCCTAAAGCCGTTAAGTTTGAGTTGATCCCTGATTCGTTTCATGATCTCTTGATCGGCCCATTGATAAGAGATCATCACGTGACCTCGGTCGTCCTTCTCCTCGTCTGAAAAACATAGTCAACTTGGTTGATTTGAGGGAACTATATATTTGAGTACCTACACGGCATTTAAAGCAAATTAATGAATACAACTGGCAAAGTTGTGTACAAGCTTTGAAGGTCTTAAGTTAAAAGCATTAATATCGACACTCTTATTTTCTGCAAAGAACATATGGTATTATAAGTCCTGGTTCTTAAGGCTGTTGTAAGAACAAAACGTTGTCAAAAATAAAATAAAACTGTGAATACATAATGTATAAAAAGCATACAGGTAAAACCCAAATCTACATGTAGATTTCTAAATATATGATATGTGTTAGCCTAATAGTGTTTCGTCTTCTTGGTTATGTCTTATTGTTTTAAAATTATTGCAATTATGATAGATTAAAATGATTGCTTTTAAATGAATCCAATAACCCAACTATAAGACTTAATGAAGATAAATTATCTGTAACTGTATAATCGTAACATGCCTAGCATTTGTTGTCATTATTGAAAATGGACAGATATTCTGTTTTTTTTCTTCAACGAAATTTATTCGATTAAAAAGTATTTACCATTAATGTATAGCTGATAATAAACACTTAAATGTTTAATCAACAAAACATACCCTTGGTGCTTTGTTTTCGCCTGGAACTTTTATTAAATTCATCCGACTTCGCTCTTACTGCCGTGTCTTCCTCCAGTTTCAAAGCTAAAAACACAATGTTATGGTTAACCCATTTATGTCTAGTGGACTCTCCCATCCTTCTAAATTGGATCAATTTATTTCCAAAATTAGGGATGTCTGGTATATTTATTTCTATATTTAGAATATTCCTTACAGAAATTTCTTTAAGCGAACAGCGCAGACCCTGATGATGCGGCGTCTCATCTGGGTCTACGCTGTTTGCCAAGGCCTTTTTTTCTAGACGCTAGGCATAACTGGGTTAATAAATGTACAGCAAAACAGACAATTCAAATGTCGAGATTATAAAATCTAACTACGTTTTTATACTTCTTAAATTGTATACATGTACCATAATAAATTGATATTAAGTATTCAATCTAAGCTGTACACATTTTGTCTAAATGTGTTTATGCAGAAATATAATAACTATGTACAATAAAATTAATTCGATAAATTAAATAACCATACCGAATTCTCTGTATTTTTGGACCTCAGAGGTTTTCAGCGCATCTCGATGATTCCACAATGCACCATTGCAGGCTTTCTTAATGTTGACATTTTCCGACTTCTTTAGTTCAAACAACAGCTCAATTACGTCAATGCTCTCATCCTTCATAACCTTCTGCTGAGTATCTTTGTCAAAACTCAGCGCCCATATTGCATGCACGCTTTCTGTAAAATTACACCAATAAATCATGATGCATTAAAGCTTAAATACCAACAAAAAATAATTATTATTTTTTAATTCCCTTATACTCCAAGTACAGACTTGAACATGTCGATTAGTTAATGTACAAATCATTGTGCTTCATTGATACCAAAGTAAATATCGTAAGTTTTGTATTGGTTGGCCACTTCCTATTTACAAGAACATGCTTAGAGCCACTTTTGGCATTTAAGAACGTATATGAAGCTTCCTGTTTGAAAACTAGTAAAAGAAACTCCACAAAAAAGGTACATTTAACATGTACATAACACACTTTCTATAACCTGTCAAAACTCGTAATGTAACAAAAGGTCATTGCATATTTTCTTTCCATGCATTATAACATATTCATGCACCAAATTGATGTAAATTAATTTTCTTTATTTATACAACTTGCAGATTGAAATATCAGCTTTGGCTATCTGATTTATACATCCAAGTGTTTGTATCAACACTTTTGGAAAATATGAGAGAATACTGTGTTCACTAAATGTCACAGCCGACATATGTATATTTTTATTGAAAAGTTCTTTAAGCACTCTTAAGCATGTGTTACAACCGGAACTATGCAAATAGGCACTGGTATATGTCGTACAAGTTCATGTAAATATATATAAGAACATCAAGGCTTATTGCGAAAATACACATTTACCCGCTTGCTCCTCCTCATTTCCGGTACGACCCATTTTCACGAGCAGTTCCAAGGCACCAAGCTCAACCAGCAATTTCTTGTTGGCATCATTTTGAGCGAGCATTCGTATAGCTGAATAAGTTGACAGCAATAGAAATTGTATTAATAGCGCTAAATAGTACATACATTATCTGCTAGTTAACATGACAGCAATAACATTACAATGACAAACACAATTATTCTTATAGGGTTTCAATATAATTCTGACTACAAAGCAAGTCAATCGAAAATCTGACTTTGTTATAAACACAAAATCGAAATGCCTGGTTACAAATTAAATATTCTTGGAGGGGAAAAACAACCCGTCCTGCGGCTATTTCAATATTTTTAGAGTAGCTTTGTAAGACTTAATTTTGAAATGTATGACAAATACTTCAGTGCAACAGTTGTAATGTGTAATACAGATGCTTTTTTTAACTAACCCGACTGACCATAATGTTTTGCGATGTCTTTAACCCATTTATGCCTAGCGTGTAGAAAAAAGGCCTTGGCAAACAGCGTAGACCCAGATGAAACGCCGCATGATGCGGCATCTCATCAGGGTCTGCGCTGTTTGCTTAAAGAAATTTCTGTAAGAAATATTCTAAATATAGAAATAAATATACTAGACATCCCTAATTTTGGAAATAAATTGATCCAATTTAGAAGGATGGGAGAGTCCACTAGGCATAAATGGGTTAATCGATTGATGTTTTTTCAGTCCTACGTGGGT